>JAJDON010000083.1:37500-43233 GCA_022036555.1 Microstegium vimineum
GGTTCGATCCTCTTATTTTTATTTCTCGAAAGGAGAGATCCATGAATCGGGATCCTAATGCATATAGATACAAATGGTCCAATGGGAGCAAGAATTTACAGGAACATTTGGAACATTTCATTTCTGAGCAGAAGAGCCGTTTCATTTCAAGTAGTGTTCGATCGATTACGTATTAATCAATATTCGATTGATTGGTCTGAGGTTATCGACAAAAAAGATTTGTCTAAGTCACTTCCTTTCTTTTTGTCCAAGTTTCTTCTCTTTTTGTCCAAGTTTCTTCTCTTTTGTCTAACTCACTTCCTTTTTTCTTTGTGAGTTTCGGGAATATCCCCATTCATAGGTCCGAGATCCACATCTATGAATTGAAAGGTCCGAATGATCAACTCTGCAATCAGTTGTTAGAATCAATAGGTCTTCAAATCGTTCATTTGAAAAGATTGAAACCCTTCTTATTGGATGATCATGATACTTCCCAAAAATCGAAATTCTTGATCAATGGAGGAACAATATCACCATTTTTGTTCAATAAGATACCAAGTGGATGATTGACTCATTCCATACTAGAAATAATCGCAGGAAATCTTTTGATAACACAGATTCCTATTTCTCAATGATATCCCACGATCAAGACAATTGGCTGAATCCCGTGAAACCGTTTCATAGAAGCTCATTGATATCCTCTTTTTATAAAGCAAATCGACTTCGATTCTTGAATAATCCACATCACTTCTGCTTCTATTGTAACAAAGGATTCCTTTTTATGTGGAAAAGGGCCGTATCAATAATTATGATTTTACGTATGGACAATTCCTCAATATCTTGTTCATTCGCAACAAAATATTTTCTTTGCGCGGCGGTAAAAAAAAATATGCTCTTTTGGAGAGAGATGCTATTTCACCAATCGAGTTACAGGTGTCTAACATATTCATACCTAACGATTTTCCACAAAATGGTGACGAAAGGTATAACTTTTACAAATCTTTCCATTTTCCAATTCGATCCGATCCATTCGTTCGTAGAGCTATTTACTCGATCGCAGACTTTTCTGGAACACCTCTAACAGAGGGACAAATAGTCAATTTTGAAAGAACTTATTGTCAACCTCTTTCAGATATGAATCTGTCTGATTCAGAAGGGAAGAACTTGCATCAGTATCTCAATTTCAATTCAAACATGGGTTTGATTCACACTCCATGTTCTGAGAAATATTTACCATCCGAAAAGAGGAAAAAACGGGGTCTTTGTCTAAAGAAATGCCTTGAGAAAGGGCAGATGTATAGAACCTTTCAACGAGATAGTGCTTTTTCAACTCTCTCAAAATGGAATATATTCCAAACATATATGCCATGGTTCCTTACTTCGACAGGATACAACTATCTAAATTTGATATTTTTAGATACTTTTTCAGACCTATTGCCGATACTAAGTAGCAGCCAAAAATTTGTATCCATTTTTCATGATATTATGCATGGATTAGATAATCATGGCGAATTCTTCAGAAAAGATTGTGTCTTCCACAATGGAATCTGATAAGTGAGATTTCGAGTAAGTGTTTACATAATCTTCTTCTGTCCAAAGAAATGATTCATCGAAATAATGAGTCACCATTGATATCGACACATCTGAGATCGCCAAATGTTTGGGGGTTCCTCTATTCAATCCTTTTCCTTCTTCTTGTTGCTGGATATCTCGTTCGTACACATCTTCTTTTGTTTCTCGAACCTATAGTGAGTTACAGACAGAGTTCGAAAGGGTCAAATCTTTGATGATTCCATCATACATGATTGAGTTGCGAAAACTTCTGGATAGGTATCCTACATCTGAACTGAATTCTTTCTGGTTAAAGAATCTCTTTCTAGTTGCTCGAGAACAATTAGGAGATTCTCTAGAAGAAATACGGGGTTCTGCTTCTGGCGGCAACATGCTATGGGTGGCGGTCCACTTATGGGGTTCAAATCTAATACGTTCTAAGAAGAAATATTTGAATATCAATCTCATCGATTTCATTAAGTATCATACCAAATCCCATCAATCGAATCACTTTTTCCAGAAATACGAGACATCTAAGTCATATAAGTAAAGAGACTATTCATTGATAAGAAAAAGAAAAAAGGTGAACGGTGATTGGATTGATGATAAAATAGAATCCTGGGTCTCGAACAGTGATTCGATTGATGATAAAGAAAGAGAATTCTTGGTTCAGTTCTCCACCTTAACGACAGAAAAAAGGATTGATCAAATTCTATTGAGTCTGACTCAGAGTAATCATTTATCAAAGAATGACTCTGGTTATCAAATGATTGAACAACCGGGAGCAATTTACTTACGATACTTAGTTGACATTCATAAAAAGTATCTTAATGAATTATGAATTCAATACATCCTGTTTAGCAGAAAGGCGGATATTCCTTGCTCATTATCAGACAATCACTTATTCACAAACCTCGTGTGGGGCTAATAGTTTTCATTTCCCATCTCATGGAAAACCTTTTTCGCTCCGCTTAGCCCTATCCCTCTCTAGGGGTATTTTAGTGATAGGTTCTATAGGAACTGGACGATCCTATTTGGTCAAATACCTAGCGACAAACTCCTATGTTCCGTTCATTACAGTATTTCTGAACAAGTTCCTGGATAACAAGCCTAAGGTTTTCTTATTGATGATAGTGACGATATTGATGATAGTGACGATACGACCGCGACCTTGATACGGAGCTGGAGCTTCTAACTATGATGAATGCGCTAACTATGGATATGATGCCAGAGATAGACCGGTTTTATATCACCCTTCAATTCGAATTAGCAAAAGCAATGTCTCCTTGCATAATATGGATTCCAAACATTCATGATCTGGATGTGAATGAGTCGAATTACTTATCCCTCGGTCTATTAGTGAACTATCTCTCCAGGGATTGTGAAAGATGTTCCACTAGAAATATTCTTGTTATTGCTTCGACTCATATTCCCTCAAAAAGTGGATCCCGCTCTAATAGCTCCGAATAAATTAAATACATGCATTAAGATACGAAGGCTTCTTATTCCACAACAACGAAAGCACTTTTTCACTCTTTCATATACTAGGGGATTTCACTTGGAAAAGAAATGTTCCATACTAATGGATTCGGGTCCATAACCATGGGTTCCAATGTACGAGATCTTGTAGCACTTACCAATGAGGCCCTATCGATTAGTATTACACAGAAGAAATCAATTATAGACACTAATATAATTAGATCTGCTCTTCATAGACAAACTTGGGATTTGCGATCCCAGGTAAGATCGGTTCAGGATCATGGGATCCTTTTCTATCAGATAGGAAGGGCTGTTGCACAAAATGTACTTCTAAGTAATTGCTCCATAGATCCTATATCTATCTATATGAAGAAGAAATCATGTTAACGAAGGGGATTCTTATTTGTACAAATGGTACTTCGAACTTGAGTGAGCATGAAGAAATTAACGATACTTCTTTATCTTTTGAGTTGTTCTGCCGGATCGGTCGCTCAAGACCTTTGGTCTCTATCCGAACTCGATGAAAAAAATGGGATCACTTCTTATGGACTCGTTGAGAATGATTCTGATCTAGTTCATGGCCTATTAGAAGTAGAAGGCACTCTGGTGGGATCCTCACGGACAGAAAAAGATTGCAGCCAGTTTGATAATGATCGAGTGACATTGCTTCTTCGGCCCGAACCAAGGAATCCCTTAGATATGATGCAAAATGGATCTTGTTCTATCGTTGATCAGAGATTTCTCTATGAACAATACAATCGGAGTTTGAAGAAGGGGAAGGAGAAGGAGTCCTCGACCCGCAACGGATAGAGGAGGATTTATTCAATCACATAGTTTGGGCTCCTAGAAATGGCGCCCTTGGGGCTTTCGATACAATTCAAATGAAACCCAATGAATTGGGATTTCCCTATTGGGCCAGGGGTAAGCGGATCATTTATGATGAAGAGGATGGGCTTCAAGAGAATGATTCGGAGTTCTTGCAGAGTGGAACCATGCAGTATCAGACACGAGATAGATCTTCCAAAGAACAAGGCTCTTTTCGAATAAGCCAATTCATTTGGGACCCTGCAGATCCACTCTTTTTCCTATTCAAAGATCAGCCCTTTGTCTCTGTGTTTTCACATCGAGAATTCTTTGCAGATGAAGAGATGGCAAAGGGGCTTCTTACTTCCCAAACAGATCTCCTACATCTATATATAAACGCTGGTTTATCAAGAATACGCAAGAAAAGTACTTCGAATTGTTGATTTATCGCCAGAGATGGCTTAGAACCAATAGTTCATTATCTAATGGATTTTTCCGTTCTAATACTCCATCCGAGAGTTATCAGTATTTATCAAAGCTGTTCCTATCTAACGGAACGCTATTGGATCAAATGACAAAGACATTGTTGAAAAAAGATGGCTTTTTCCCGGATGAAATGGTTGTCATTGCTACAAAAGAATCATTGGTTTACTGATAACTAAATAAAATAGATGACTTTTTCGTCCTCAGTCGACGGATCTTCTCAATTGAAAGATCCTAATATGGATATGGAAATAAATTCAGTGACCGACTAGTCTAATGTTTTGTTCCGAAGCAAAATATCCACGGGCGGTTCGTCTATCAGATATTCAGACAAAATACTGGATTCTCTTTCGGATAGGCCTGAAAGGATAGGAGGCTGAATGCCAACAGGGTCTATTATTGAATTCACCCGACCCGATGTACCATTTTAGAACGCCCACGCCAAGTCACTGATGGATAAGTCGCCAATCCCTAAAACGGACCATGTAATGTACTTTATCTGCTGGGTTCAGGGGGGCATTTTTTCCAGAGGTTTTATTGTATCAATCTAAACCCCTTTTGTGATTCCTGTTGAAGCTATACTCGGGGGTGGGTGCAGGGCGGAAAGATTTTCAAAGCGGACTCCCCCATTCATTAGATAGAGAAGATCACCAAGATTTCGTGATCCGTTTCCGAACTTATTCCAAATTCCAATGAGCATTTTTCGATTTATTCAAAATATATATGCCTTGAAGAGGACTCGAACCTCCACGCTCTTTACACGAGATTTTGAGTCTCGCGTTTTCTACCATTTCACCACCAAGGCATCTTGAAAGTGAATCGTAATTTTCCCTGAAAATGAATCTATCCAGTGTGATGTATGGAATATATGACAAAGGTGGAGTGTTGAGTATTTCTATTTATGGTCATGTCATATAGGCCCCAATCGGACATCCAATTGCTTCGATTTGAATTACCGGAGGATGCCTTATATTTTATAATATTATATCAAAAAGATGGACAATCAAACCTATTTCTCGATTCAATAGAAGCCCAAAGAGGTGAATAGGGTCCCAAAAAGAGAGGTATGTAAAAGCAGGTCCGGGTTACGCCTATTCCTAATCCTAAAAAGGAATGTAACGACGAGGGGGTCCATATGTAACATAGTATCTATTTAGATACCTCGAATGACCCCCCCTTTCATAATTAAATGTATAAAACCCATTCCGTTTTGGTCCGGTATGGAATGAACTTATAATCATGGAATCGACTCGATCATCGATTATGATTATAAGTCATAACCCTAGCCCATTCCCATTTTGGGCGGGAAAAGATCTACTAATTCTTTGATTCCAGTTAGTAAAAGGGATCTTGAACTAAGAAATGGTTCTAGAAAAAAAACTAAAAAAGGTATCCTGAGCAATTCAATAATCGGGTTCATTGATATCCTGTATAGTA
>JAJDON010000084.1:0-42496 GCA_022036555.1 Microstegium vimineum
AAACAAAACTACGGAACCCCCTCCTCCCAAATTAAATCCAACCCGAATTATCTCTTTTTATGGGTTTTCCAAAAAAAAAAAACAATTAACTGTCCATTATTTTGTTGCTTGTGACATTACTCCCCCTGTTTTGTGTCTTCTTTTTCTTGTTCAAAGGTTTAAAAATGTTAAAAAACGCCCAACCCACCCCTTTTTTTTTGTGTCTTCTTATTCTTGGGGCCCCGGTTAATAGTTTAAAAACGGGCCCAAAACCATTTTTAAATATGGGGACGAGGATATTTTCCCAACTCTGAAAAAACAGGACCACAAAGCCAAGGAAAAGAGACAAAAATCCACCCTTCTTCTGGATTGTTACCCAAAAGCAATTTCAGGATCTGCCCACATGCAAAAGCCCAAAACACATATATTTAGAAAAAAATAAGGGAAATTGCATTTATGCAATTTTATAAGTTGACAAAAGAACACTAACATGGGGGGGGGTTCCTTTAAACCCAAGGTCTGAAATCCTTTTCGAAAGGGATTTTTTCAATTTTTACCCCCCCTTTTTCCTAAAATCATCTCTGAACATGCTATAAAAAATATAAAAAAAGCATAAAAGGCAACACAAAAGGGAACAAAACTGTAGAAAATAAGTATACAGAACCTCTTGATATAATTCTCAACCCTTTAAACCCCGTTTTTCACCCCCCAAACCCCCCCCCCTTTGATCAATGGGGCATTTTCATCATATCCCCTTTTTGGTGCAGAAATAAAATTTACTCCCATGGCCCCCCCAAAAACATCCCAACACCTCTTCCCTTCTTTGGGGGGAAAACCCTTTTTTTCTTGGTTCCGATTTAAAACTTGTTTCAAAAATCGTATGGGATTTAAGCAAAAGGCGAAAACCTCAACAAATATGGGCCTCGGGAATTAACCTTTTTGGGCGTTACCATTCCCACCCTATCTCTTTAAAGTAAACAACCCCCCTTTCAAAATTGGGGAAATCCACCCATATTGCACGGACCCTGAGCAATGCCTCATCTGGTAAATGTACAACCCAATGGACCCAACACATCAAAAAAAGCTGGGGGGAAAAAAAAATTTTAAGCTTCACCAAAAATTTCAAAGGGGTTTCTTTCTTCATTTCGACCAAACAACACAAAATTATTTACAAACATATTTATTCAAACCCAAGCCCAAAGTTCCTTTAAATACCTTTCTTCATCATAGATTTTGGGGATGATTGCTTTTCAGGAAAGCTTGCCAATATTTCCCCATTTAAAAAAGCAGAGTTCGGACCTAAAAAATTTCATAAAAGAACCCTTACCAAAATGAAATCTTTTTTTTGTATGCCGGAAAAGTTGATTTTCCCTCTCCTAAAATTTTTTAAAAAACTCTTACATAGTTCTTGAAACCCAATTTCATTTTTCTAAAATCCTCTTTTGTGCCGTGCTATAGGTCCCAAAATTTCCCTTTCCAAACGCCCCCAAGGTTTCATCATCGTCTCACCTCCCCCCCCGTTGAAACCATCATTTTTTGTCTTTCATACAATATCTCAAAACATAACATCAAGCTCTCTCCTGAAAATTCTACCGATAAAGTATTTCCATGCCATTCCATATCTTTTTCAAAACATCGCTAGGTATTTCTTTTAAGACATCCTACGGGCAAAAAATTTTCAACATTCTCTTGAATTTCTCTTGAATGAAATCAAAAATTTTTGGACACCACAATTATTCGGGGGAAAAAGTCGCTATCCCCCAAATTTTCTACCCATCTAATCAAATATTGCGAAAACCACAAAAAGCAAACGCCCCAAAATTCATCACATCCAAAAAAAATCAGCAAAAAAAATAATAGATATACCGGGCTGTCAGGGTTCATGGGGCGGGGGGGCTCCTGGGGCAAGGTAGGTGCTCACCCCTTTATGACCCAAAGGGGACAGGCATACACCCCCGTCCATAAGGCTCGGGGCATTGCCTTGGTCAGCAATGGAAGGGTTACGCAGATTGCGGGATGCGTCGGAGGGGGGCGGCGATGGGGATTCGCGGTGTCATGCACAAGGTGCAGACCTGCAAAAAGGAGCGGGTTGCGACGGCGCGAAAGGGTGGCAGCCAGCGTGGCCAGCCTAGACATCTCGTTTCGAGCCGGCTCAAAGAGTCAAAGATTCTCAATCTCTGGGCGGGTTGGGTGGGGATAACACTTTTAAAGCAAAAAAGGAAAATAGAATACTAGAATTTTATTCATTCTAGGAGTTTGATCTACCTTTCCAATTCGTGGGTAATTAAATTTCCCCACTTCCCTTATTTTTTTCTTTTATATTTTAATACCTGTAAAAATCTAGCCTCACCCCACCCAAATGTATCGGGGCCCGAAATCTAGCTCACTTTTGGGCTTTTTTTTTAATACCCACATCTAAAAAATTTTCTATTTTTATCGAAACAGCTATACATGCAACAAATGTGTCAATATTATTTATTAAATAATTTAACAAACGTTTTTGGGTTTTGATTTTTTTTTTTTTGCAATAATATTTTATTTTTTTTCTCTAAATATAATATGGGCCTTTTTTTTTGTGCAAACTAAGTAAAAATTCAAAATATCACCGGACGGTCAGGGAAAAACCCATCACATTTAGGGGGCCGGAATACCACTGGGCACACCCAAACAAAAAAAAATTTCCCACAAGACGCTTTATAGACACAAATCCCACCGAAATCCTTTCACGGTTAAAATTTCTTTAGTGCCTTTTACTTTTACCTTTTTAAGTTTTTTTTATTGCACTTTTGGTGTCTATGTTATTTTTCTAAAATTTAGAATTAGAAGGGGCTTGCCGATTCTTAGAGCATAAAAACTTCTCCCTTTTTTTACTAACAAGTTTGCCTAAGTGTTGTTGTAAATTTTTTAATACTATTTCGCCCCCCCCTCTAGCCATTCCAGACCTTTCACCCCCTATATGGACCCATTCATCAAAGTCTTTTGAGATCTATCATCAAAAGCCCCCAAACCCCTATTCATCAATCCTCTATTTTCATAACATAACTTAGTTAATAAAAGTAAGAAGTTAAATAAAAAAATGGGTTTTAACTCGCGACTTTTTAAGAATGAATGAAAAAATTTCTTATTCCTTCTCTTATTGGTTATTGTTTTGCACGATATTTACGGCAACGTATTATTTATTTTTTTTCTTTTTACTTTGGGCTTTCTATTTAAATATATCACTATATTATTTCTTTTGTTTTCATTCACATGTTCGATAACGCTCCATTTAAAACATATGGGGGAGGTATATAGGTGGGTGTCACCCCCCCCAATTTTTAAGAATAAAATTGAATGCAAAAAACTCATTTCCCAAAACAATCACCACAAAACCCAAATCTTTAAATAAAACCATCACTGGTCTTATTACAAACGAATAAACTTAAACATAACAGCAAAAAAGGAACTCTCCGACGAAGCTCCATTTCACAGAGAAGCCGACTGGTTTTAAAACCACTAGCCTATACTCCTCACTAGCTTCATACCCACAAATAGGATGATAAAGCAAGAGGAGCACTAAAGTCCACAAAAAACACGGGTTATAAAGCTAAAAGGGCTGACACTGTCTGACGCGGTTCCTTTAGCTTGGAAAAACTTACCAACACTTAGTTTTAGTTATCAAACCCAATTAAAAACCACATGAAAGAAATAATAAACTTTAACAATTAAATAACATGATCACTACACTGTATTTTTCCAGCCCTCGTACCGTACACCACATGAAAAATTTAATTTTGCAAGGACACATTTTATCCCAAGCTGTGTACCCAATGCCTTTTTTAAAACTCTCCAAACACTCCCAAAGGGTGAGCGGGCAGGTACACAGAATTTTTCAAAAGTTTTCCCAACATGTCAAAACCCCTACGGCCCCAAAGGGGAAAGGGTAGTAAAGCCCCTACCAGGGGCCCCTTTCAAGGGGTATCCACCCTGGGCCATCCCCTAAAACCCAACCGAAAAGGGTCCTTTCACAACTCCACACCCGGGTACGAACCCATACTTACTAAACCAGAGCCATATACCTCAGTTGCATATTATCCTAGTTTTTCCCTACAGGGGTTTCCTATTCCAAGTTGAAAATAAAAGTCTTTTTTTATCTCTTTGTTGCATTATCATTAGTCAAGATTCTTCTCATAACTCATAAAGCAAGCAATCTACCCAAGCAAAATATCCAAGTGACAAGTACAAAACAAACTAGGGAAGATCAAAATAAAATCAATTAACCTCAACAAACGATGAATTTTGGTGAATAAAAAAAAAGGGGGACCCATTTAAACTCCCCTTGCCAAAGCTCCGGGGGGTCCTACTCGCAAAAACCTTGCTCCCGAAGATCCACCGGCAAACCAAACAAAATCACCCACGCAATCATCCAACAAACTAAAACGAAGCAAAAATATATAATTAAACTTACACCAAAAACAAAAAAAGGGGTTTTAAAAAGGTTATAAAACAAATCTAACTAACTACAAAAAAAAGACGTGAAATTCACGCTAAAGGGTTTTAAAAACAATAAACTAAATTTAAAACAAATTTTAAAGAGCAAATAAAGCTTTAAAAAATTAATCTAATCTTAATTTAAAAAGGGGATTAACATAAGAAATTTTAACTCCTGGATAGGCATAAAATTACGGATCTAACGCAACTTGAACGGATCAATTTGGATTAAAAACGAGAAAAATTAAAGCATTTAAAGATCAGGGGCAAATCAAATAGGTTTTTTCATTTATTTTCGAAATAAAAACAAATCTAAAAAAAGGAATACGCTTTCCAGGGGGGAGAAGCGTAGACTGGGGGGCCCGCCATAGACTGCGGGGGGGGTCAAAAAACCGGGGGGCCTCTTTAGCAAAGTGACACCAAAGGGATACACTGATAGATCCGTTGGATCTGAGAGGAGGGGGGGGAAAAGGGGGGAAACAGGGGGGAAGGGAGAGGGGCCCGGGGAAACGGGCCCGCACGGACCCACGGGGGTGCCATCCCCGGCTCGCCGGGGGAAGGGGAAAAAAGGGGGTTGGGGGCTCGGACCCCCAAAAAGGGACACACCGAGAGAGGAAAAAGAGAGCCGGGGGCGAACCACCGGGGTGATCGAGGGCAAAGGAGGGATCGAGGCCCGGGCAAGAGAACAAGGGCGGCAACTCGTAAATGGCATGCGCGGGGTTACGGCTTGTACCAAAGGGGAGGAAGGAATGAGTTTCCCACGCTGAACGGTCGAAGCCAGGGAGGCTTTAGGGGGCCGGGGGGGCACGGAAGGGCGGTGGACGGTGGGCCCTCGTGGATCGCGAGCAACGCTGCGGGCTGCGAGGGAAACGGGGCGAGTAAGGGGGAACGTCGGCGGGGGGTGGGTTCCTATTTAAAAGGGGACCGGGGGGGACAGTGAACTCACCGCGTGTTTGAGCAAAGGGGGGGTTCGGGGGCGCCGGGCCCGGAGAACACGGCTGCGGACTCGGAAGGGCGGGCGCGGGGTTACGGCTTGTACGAAGGGGAAAGATATTTTTCCGCCTACGTGAACTGGTGCGAAGCTCGACGGGGGGCTTGGGGCCCCGGGGGGCCGGAACGGGGGTTTAAACGGGGGCGCTCGCCGGGCAAAATCCGAGGGCGCTGCTGCGGCGAGGCGAGACGAGGCGAGTAATGGGGAACGGCGGCGGGGGTTTTTTTTCCCTTTTTAAAGGGACCGAGGGGGGTCCCACGCGAAGGGCGCGGGGAGTCGCCGAAGGGCCGGGGGGGTTGCGGGTTGGGCGGCGCGTGCCTGTCCCGGTTTGGGATCGGGGAAAGGGGAAACGCTGACTGGGGGGCCGCTGCGTCACGAAGGGGGGGGAGGGGGGCACCAGCCGGTGCGGGCCTGCAAGGGGCGGGCCGGGCGAGGGAGGCCGCCCAAGGGGGGAGAAAGGAGGGGGGAGGGGGGCGCTGGCCGAGCAGGCCAACCCCAAAGAAAGGGGTTTTTTTCCATTTGTCTTTTCTTTTTTTTTGCTTTCAAATTGATTTCCAATGGGGGTTTTAAATAATTTTTTTTGATTTTGTAAACCAACAACACAAAGAAAAAATGAAGGGCATGAGCACAACAAGTGAACCCTAGCTGTAATTTTGGTTTTTATTTCTTTTTAATAATTCATGATCACAACAAATGCTTGAAAAAATAAAATTTTAAGCAATTTAATCTAATTCAAATCTATTTACAATTCAAATTTTGGGGTTTTAAAAACTACCCCCCTTTAAAAAATCCGCCCCAATTTCCCAATTTTTACTTATTTTAAAAAGTTGGGGGTGGGTTTTTTTTCTTAGATCTTCCTCTTTTTCCCAAGGGGCCTCTTTCTCTTATATCGTTTCCCACTGCACCTTGCACACTTGATAACCTTACTCCTGTAACTTTTAGCTTGCCCAAAACCTTAAGGGGATTCCTCAAAATCAAATCTTCCTTAACTGGGATTCCTCCAACGATAACTTTTTCTTCGGGTACTCGCAAACACTTCTGGCTGAAAAAAATAAAACAATCGGAACCCCGACAAACTTTCGGGTAACTTAACCGATAACAACTTCTCCACCTCCAAGAATCTAAAACCATAAAGGGGTGATAATTTTCCTTTCATATTAAACCCCTTTTCACATTTCCATGGGTGACACTTTCAAGAACATAATCACCTCCCTCAAAAGAAAAATCTCTCTTCTTATCACGTAACTCTTTTGTCAAAAACGTGATCTTAAATTTACCCCTGATTCTCGAACTTGTTTTTCTGCCCCCAGAAACTGGTCCAACACTTTTTTTTCCCCGTCGATTCCAAAAAAGGGAGTTCTACACTTCGTCCAACAACTTAAAAACTGCCATTTTAAGACTTTTTTGATAACTATTATTATAAAAAACTCAGCATAGGCAAACCTTTCCAACCGACCATACGCAAAGTACAAGCCCAAACATATCTTATGCACTTGATTAGTTCTTTAGTCTGTCCATCTGTCTGGGGGTGATAGCTGACTAAAAAAACCCGGGTTCCCAGGCCCAAAGCACCTTCTTCCAAAATGCGAAGGAACGGGGTTTCCTCATCGACACAACTTTTTTGGGAACCCAGCGGCATACTACCTCCCTTACAACTCCGCAACTGTCTCCCTAAAGGGGTTCGAACGGGCAGAAAATGACTCCCTTTAGTCAAGCGATAAACAAACCCCAGATTGAGTCTAACCTTTCCAGTAAGGGGTAACCCAACTTGAAACCATACTAACTCGCCCCACTTCCATTCGGGTATTTCATCGGTTGCAAAAGTCCGCGGGCCTGATGTTCGCTTTAACCCTCACATTATCACAATGCACAACTCTCCACACACTTTTCAACCCAACCCACCAAATTTCTCTTAAGATCTAAGTACATTTAGGTTTCCAGGTGTATTATATTTTTGACTCTACTTCCGCAAATCTCGTCGAAAGACTTAGTCGGGGACGCAACCTTTTTCCCCATCCACAATTACCTTTACACTAACTGAAAACCTGGTGATCTTCCTTCCTTCATTTTCTCAACTATTTAACGCAATTTTTACCCCAAAATTTCCTTTCACAATCCCTTTTCTCTACAGGCTCCACTACCATCCCAAAGCATTAGCAACAATCCCCAATTTAAGGGTCAAGTTTAACACACAACCTTTAGGCATAGGGATTGTCCGAATCTCATTAGCATAAATTTTCCTGCAAGGACGGGCCACAACATTGGGTTTACCAGAATATGAACATCTAAGCATAATCCTTTATCACTTCAACCCAAAGGCTTGCTCAAATTCAATCTATTGAGAAAGATTTTTCCTCCCTTTTGGCGGTGTAGATGCCACTATGACCAAAAAATAAGTCTCCATACTTTATGCATAACCCCCGCTAAATCCAAAAACTATTGGATAATTTAACCACTTTTCCCAGTGTCGCGAACAACCAAAACCCCCTCTTCCTTTTTGCAAAGCCACAACCCAAAACAAACAGAGGGATCACAATAAAAGAGAACTTCAACCAAGTCTGGCAATCAAAACGGAGCTAGCAAACCTTTTCAATTTTTCAAATTTTCCTGACAAATTTTTTTTCCCCACCAAAAAAACTTGGGGATCCTTCTCAACAACGCGGGCATAGGTTTTGCTACTTTAAAAATCCTTCAATAAACCATAATACCAGCTAAACCAAAAAAACGCAACTCCTAACATTTGGTTGGAGGGTTTCCAATCAGTACATCTTCCACCTTACAGGGTCAACGATATACCCCCATTAACACAACAGGCCAAAAAGCAACTTCTTTTAACCAAAAATTTCCCCTTACTTTTTTAGCATACAACTGGCTCTTAACTTTTGTAACCAATCTCAAGTGTTCACAGTTTATCATCGTTCTTGGGAGTAATCAAAAACACAAAATACCACCACAACTTTTTCCAGAAATTTCCAAAAAAACCTTGTCATCAAATACATAAATATGCAGGGGCATTTAAACCGAAGCATCACCTATATTCATACAACCCATACCTCGTAGTGAATGCTGCTTGGAAAAACGAAGCAAAGATCTTCAACTAATGATAACCCAAATGAAATCAATCTTGGGGAACACCAACACCCTTCAACTGACAAACAAATCATCGATTCTGGGCAAAGATACTTGTTCTTGATTTTCCTCATTTAGTGACCGAAATCCACACACCCCCCTCCCCTTTCTTGCAACAAAATAACCGGGGCACCCCCAAGGGGAAAGCAGGACAATAAAACCTTTATCCGACAACTCTTTAATTTGTTTCTTAAGTTCTTCTAATTTTTTTACTCCCACCTAAGGTCTTTTAGCTATAGGTGCTTTTTAGGGAAAATCTCAATTAAAATTTTAATGTCACGTCGGGGGCATACTTTGGGAAATCTTCCGGGAAAAAAAGCCGGAAAACCCACAACCCTCTCATTGGTTGTCATTCCCTCAAAAGGTTGACTGGGTGTCGGGGGGAAATTCAAACCCCATCAACACGAACCACCCCCTGAAGTTAGACACTCAAATACTTTACACACTTATCACTGCACTATATGTCTTTCTCCAACCAATCCCAAAATGACATCAATTCCCCTTCTCAACAGTAAGCACTTTGAAGTCACCCCTTTTGAGCCCAAAAGAACCGTGACAAAACAAAGGTTTCTCATAACCCCACCTGTGAAAATTTCATTATAGAATTTTTCATTTCTAAAAAGATACCAAGCATTCAAAAAAAAGCTTGCGATATGAAAGAAGGAGCTCCAAATCGAAAAGAACAGAAACAGGGTTTGGGGTTGACTTGGAAAAACCCCATCACTTCTGGCCTTTTTTAGCGCTTTTCCCAAGACATGGGTTTACACTCCTTTTCCCTGGGTAGGTTGGGTTTCCCTTTCCCCTTTGGTTTTTTGCAAACCCTTTGGCTTGCAGGGTTCAATTTTATTTTGCTCTTGGGGTATTGTAGGGGATATCTCTATTCACCCTAATAAACATTTTTGGGGATTGGGGGCATTTAACCTTTGCTGGGGGTTTTTGGGCGACCGGTGAGGGCCTGATAAACCCCCTTCGCTGGGAAAGGCGGACGTTTTGATTCGGACGTTCCCAAGTAGATACCCGTACCTCTTGGGGGAACCCCTAGGGAGTTGGGACCGGGGATGTTCTCCCCAAAACCTTCCCCTAAGCTTCCCCTTTTTGTCCATTTCTCTCGTTCATTTCCAAACGATAGCACATTCACCCCAAAACTGAAAATTTGGGTTTGTATTACCCTTTACTGCAACCGGAATCATATAGATCCCCCTTTTAAAAAAACCTGCAACTAAACCTTACTTCTTGGGGGCAACGGGAGCCAAACTTGCGGACCCACTACATCGTCCCCAAACCGGGGGTTCCTGAATTTTTTCTTTCTTTAGCTCATATTCCCCTGGGGTGGCATGCCTTTAAGTCCCGGGAAAAACCTTCCCCGGGGAAGCAGGGCATTGCCGGGGGAGCATCTTTAGTCCCCCCACCAAAACTGAGCTGCACCTTTAAGTTTTACCAAAGCATACAACACTTCTCCGGCATTGCCGGGGGGATGTTGAGTTGCTTCTCCCCCGCACGCAACCAATACCCAAAACCAAAGATCACTGGGAGAAGAAAACGGGGGGGGGGGCCTTCAGAAAAATTCCCTCCGCTTTTGACAGTGGGCCCACATTGAGGGTTGGTTCGCATAAAAGCACAACTTGCATTTTCTCACACGAGCCGCATCGCTCTATCACCATGGGTGGAGGGGTTTGCTGGTTTTTTATTTTTTGTTTCATTACTCCCCTGCCACGGTTTGGGGGTCCAGTTTTGTCCTGGGGCAGGGACTACATATAAACATGAACAAATTTAAAACCGACACAAAAATGTCTCAACTTTTCTGATTTTTAGCACAACACAGTCAAAAAAAAAGTCATATCTAATTTTCCCGACTCAAAAGAGGCAAAGCTTTTGTGGTTTTAAAAATAAAGAAATTTTCTACAAATTTTCCCCAATTCTGACTTTTTCTGATTCGACATTAACTTTAAACATAAATTATTTTTAAAAAGATCGTCCAAATACTAACTGGGAAAACATCAAAATTTCAACAAATTTTTTCCTTAAAACCGAAAAAAATAAGGTTCTTCTTTCCCACGGAAAATAAGGAAGTATACAATTTCCTTAAATTTTCATATTTTAGGGCGTTTTAGAAATAATTAGGCAAAAATAACAAGACAGGGGGGTCGAAAAACAGATTAACAAACTCAACTTTATTTATTATTCAACTTTTTTTTTTTTTTTTTAAGTAACCCAACCTAAGCATGAAAAGCGGACAGGGCCCCCAACCTCAACAAACATTAAAAAGAACCAACCACACACTAAAAAAAAGCACAAACAACCCAAAAACTTAGAAGAACACACACACAAAAACTCACGAACAACGAAAAACTATAAGGGGCTTTTAGCCCTAATTCTTCTTTACTCTTGAAGTTCATTGGCACCCAAAATTTCACGAAGCCACTTGTTTTTGGTAACTGCCTTGACTCCTTTCGACTCCCTTTTTCTACAAAAAAGACCATACATGCTCATCACTCCTGAACAAGTTTACGAGCTCACAACGGGCCGCCTTCCCCGTTAGTTGTATTATCCAACCCTTTCTCCCACGAAAACGGGGGTTAAGGTGCCGGGTTTTGGCTATCCTTTCCCGAATTTGTTTGGATGGCCAATATGCAGAGAACGCGGGGCCCCTTTAGCTTCTTCCAGGAAAGAGCAAAATACTATGGAAGGTAAATCCACACCTTTAAGCTTTTGCCCATTAACATTCCCAATAAAGATCTCGTCTCTAGTAGGGTTGGCGGGGGGTTTTGAATTCCTTTCAAATTACATGGTTCAATCACGCCTGGGACATTTTAAACACAAGGTCCACCGCTGGGGGTGAGCGTATTGCTGGGCACTCCCCCCCCGGGTATCTTAGTGGGACCACCCTGGCCTTCGGGGAGGTCTTTTCTTCGACAAAACAGGGGTAAGGGAAAACTCAGCACTTGACTTGGGGGCTCTCTTTCCCCCGGGACTCTTTGCACAATTCCTGGACCTCTTCCCTGGTTTTTCCGAATTCCACCATTGGCGCTTGAGTTTAGGAGGGGAAAATCTTTCCCGTGCTGTGCGGCGACCGACGAAAGGTTGACATCTTTAAACTGACAAAGGGAAGAAGCAAACAAAATTTTCATAAAAAATAAGTCAAGTGTACAAAAACAGTTTGAAAAAATATATACAAAAATGAAGCATGACAAAGAAATAAAGACAAGATAAAAACCTTTTAACTAGGGTTCGTCCTACTCAAAAACTTCTTTTATACCAATTTGCACACCCAAATTTTTAAAATAAATTTAATGCAATAACCATGTGGCCCAAAACAAACACCACTAACCGACAAAATTTAAAAAGTACCATCACTGAGTCTTATTAAAAATAACGAATAATATTCTTAAAAAAATAACACGGAAATAAAAGTAACTCCCGCGACAAGCCCACTTCACAAGAAGCCACTGGTTGACCACAGCCCATACCCTCACGGTATCTTCATACCATCAATAGGGGTTAAACAAGATGAGCACTTTAAAATACCACAAAAGAACACAGGGGTTTTAAAAACCCAAACTGACACTGTCTGTACTCGTTACTTTTAGCTTGGTCAAGCTTAACCCCCACTTAGCTTTTGTTATGATAACCCAAAAAAACCCATGATAAGATTTAAAAAATCAAAATTAACAATTAAAAACATGATCACTACACTGGATTTTCCCGCCCCCTCGTACCGTGACACGGGATCAGGGTAGATTTTTTCACTTTTCAGAGTTAACACTTATCCTTTAAACGTTAGCCCATTGCCCGATTTTTTTTTTTTTTTTTTTTTAACTCCCAAACACTACCCAAAGGGAGCGGCAGGGTACACTATGAAATCTTCAAAAGTCTTCCCAAAAGTCGACAACCCCAAAAGGGCCCAAGGGCAAGGGTATGAAAGCCCCTACTCGATGGACCTTTTAACACCACCCTGGCCATGCCCTACAAACCAAACCCACAAGGTGCCTTCACGAACTCCAAAATGCCCTACGAATCTCCTACTTGACTAAAGCCAACAAAATTAGCACTCATGGTTGCATTTTACCTAGCTTTTGCCCTACATGGGGCCTATTCCAAGTTTTCATAAAATCAATTTTATCCGTTGTTGCATAATTTTATTTGCAAGATTCTTTTCAAACCCTAAAGCAAAACAGATCTACCCAAAAGCAAAAGTATCCCAAGGGACAAGGTACAAAACAAACTATGGGAAGATCTAAATAGGAACAATTGAGACACTCAATCATGACTAAGAATTATGGTGAATAGGAAAACAAGGGGGACCCATTTTAAAATTCCTTGATCACAAAGCTCCTGGGTCCGATCTGCGCAAAGAACTCTTGCTCACCGAAATCCACCCGGGTGAACCAAAAAACATCACCACGCAATCACCGAACAATCATGCCAAGCAAAAATATATAATTTAAAAATACACCAAAAACAATAAAGATTTTTTAAAAGGTTTTTAAAACAAACTATACTAACCAAAATTTAAAAAAACTGAAATTTACGCTAAACTTCAAAAAAGAATAAACTATAGATTAAACAAATTTTAAAAAGAAAATTAAAGCTTTAAAAAAATTAATCAATCTTTAATTTTAAAAGGGTTAACAAGAGAAATCATACTACTGGGTAGACATAAAATTACGGGTCAACGCAACTTTTAACGGATCAAATTTTGGGTTAAAAAAAAGCAAATTATAAGCATTTAAAGATCATGGCAAATCTTAAAAGGATTTTTATTTATTTTCAAATAAAAACAATCTAAAAAAGGGAAACCTTTCCAAGGGGAAGCTAACGAGGGGGCCCTAGGGGCTCGGGTTTAGGGCAAAGAACAGGGCCCTCTTTAGCAAAAGGACACCGAAGGGGTATGCACGATAGATCCTTGGTCTAGATGGAGGGTGAGATTAGAAGGGGGGAAAAAGAGGGGTAAAGGGTGCCGGGGGGGTACAGGGGGTCCGCGCGGAGCCCACGCGGCGCCATTTTTTCCCTCGCCGGAGGGAAGGGGAAAAAGGGGGTTTGGGGGCTCGGGTTCGCAAAGGGGCACCCGAAAGAGAGCGCGAGGCGAACTCACCGCGTATCGATGGGAAAGGGGGGGCTCGAGCGCCTGCACGAGAACAGCGTGGCGGAGCTCTTTGGGAAAGGGGGGCGCCGGTTTATGGGTTTTACCGAGAGGGGGAGAGGGGGAAGGGTTCCGCACGTACATGAAGCTGGGCGAAAACTCACGGAGGGCTTTAGGGGGCCGGGGTGCGAAGGGTTGGGCGGGGGCGCCGCCGGGGGATCGCAGTTTGGGCCGCTGCCCCGGCTGCGAGGGGAGACAGGAGTAGATGGGGGGTGGGGGCGCAGGGCGGTTCCCCTTTTTAAAAGGGGACCAGGGGGGGTCCCCGCGGGGACACGCGGGGGTCCGCGGGTTCGGCGCGCCGGCCGTGCCGGCTTGGACTCAGAAGGGGCAGCGTGACGTGCGGGCCGCTGCCAGCGAGAGGGGGGGGGAGGAGGCACCAGCGCGGGGGGGGCCTGCAGCGGGTGGGGGCCCAGGCGAGGGGGGCTGGGCCCCAAACGGGGGAAAGGGGAAGGGAGAGGGGGGCCGGGCCAAAACCCGGGCCCAACCCAGAAAAGGGTTTTTTTTCCATTTTTCTTTTTTTCTTTTCTTTTTCTTTCCAAATTGATTTTCCAAAAGGGTTTTTAAATATATTCTTTGAGTTTTGTAAACCAACAACATAAAGAAAAAAAACAAGGCATGCAGCACATCAAGTTGAACCCTAAAATTGAAGGGTTTTTTTTCTATTTAATTTAATTTTAGATCACAAAAAAATGCTTTAATTAAATAAATTTTTAAAAAAAATTTGTATAAATTAAATCTATTTTCTAATTCAAATTTTAGGGTGTTACAGTAGGCATGGTGCTTAGATACATTGCTTATCTATGGATGCCCCCATCTATGTCGGGTCATGGGGTAGATCGTGGCCATGACAGGTCCATTGAGTCCTTTGTAGGCCCCCCCTCGCGCAGTGGTTTGGTAGGGAGGATTGTCATGTTGGGGATATATTCATATATCTAAGGTTTAATAAACTCAATTCATCCTGTTCATGGTCCCATTGTGTTGGAAACATTGATAGTATTACTTAACAATGATTGTTATATGTACTTGCACTAAATGATGTAGCTTTGACTGTAGCTAGAATACTTATGAGTTATTTCTTTATTACTTCCATTGGACAACGCTTGTGTAGTGACTAGAGTATTCTAAGAACTTTATCTTTATCATTATGATGACAAATCATTACCTATTATCATATATATATATATATATATATACTATTCTAAAGCTTGGGTGCTAAATAATAACCATCCTTCTACCGTAGTGTTGCCCGTTTCCAGCGACAACCAACTAATATCATCTACCATATTTATTACTATTAATGTACGTATTAACACCGGGTTTTTGCACAATGACAAGTGGGCCAGTGCACGATGAGTCGGCGGAGATGGATGTTCAGAGCATTCGGCAAAGTCCATGCAGTCGTTAATTCCAGGATTCGACAATCGGTCGCGCAATCGGTTAATCAGAAAGAAGGGCGGTTAAGCCAGTCATCATGAATACGTCAGCTAAGGTAGGAGTCATCATACCATGACCAAAGATGAAAGCGTTGATAGCGTCGGACCAGAAATGAGAGGCTGCTATCAGGAGAGGTTCATTTCTGGGCATTTCCGATAAAGATAGCTCTAGGCAGTGATTAATGTCTTGGCTGTCCCAGCTGCACTACTCTTGCTCGACATCCGGCGATACCAGTTTCGTCATCCGGCTATTGGAGGAAGCGGCCAAGTCTTCAATGTGTTTGACCATTGATTTGCGGAGTAACTCCGGATTTGAAAGGAATCCTCACAGTTTCCTTCTCAATGATCTCAGTTGGGTCAGGATTGCCCATGGGACCAAGGAGATAGGAATCGGATTTGCGGCATATGGAATCAAAATCTCGTTCTTGTATTCCTTCAATAACAATGAAATCAAGAAAGCAGATGAATTGGGAGAGAAGCAGAAAATCGATTAGGGATTGTCGAATACATGAGAAAATGGGTTGAAATTTTACCTTTGGGTTCTCACCCTAGGTCGCCATTGAGGGTTCGATGTGGATTTGAGAATGCCGAAGTGTGAATTTATTGAGTGGCGGCTGCAGTGTTGAGCAGTATAAACCTAAAAAGAAAAAGGGAAGCTTGCGGTCAATTTCGGGATAAACGACTTTTATCCCAAAATTGAGGGGGCATGTGTTAACACCGGATTTTGCACAATGACAAGGGGGCCAGTGCGGGATGAGTCGGAGGAGAGGGATGTTTAGAGCATTCGGAAAAAGTCCAAGCGGTCGGTTAATTCTCGGATTCGGCAATCGTTAAATTTCAAAAGAAGGCGGTTTCCATCGGAGCGACGAAAAATGGCAAGTGAGAGCCGAATTGATAACACAATTGCGAAAATTTAAGGCAATGGAGACTCCGAAGGGAAACAAAGTAAAGATATTATTGTTTCTTCCTTTAATATTTTGTGGTCGTGTCCTCTTAGGACTCATGTCATAGCCAGGTATAAAATATAAACCCTTAGCTATTGAAAAAAAGGGTGTTCACAACCAAATCAATACAACCGGCCCCTGCCAACTCGAGTCTTTTGTCGTGTCGTCCATTTCCTTCAAGAGGAATCATCGATCCGTCGACCTCTGTAAGTCTTGAAAACCCTTTGTTATAAATGTCAATATCATGCGGTGGATTTAGATATGATGCAAGTAGCCCTTGTTTATTATCAATGATCGTGCGGCAGATTTTTGCTTAATAATCAAGAGGTTTTTCGCTTGTGTTTTGCTTATGAGTAGATGCGTGGGGGCGGATTTTGCTTGTATGCTTAGCAAAAGCAAGATAGTATCGGCTCCTGTAGATTTGGCAAGATCTATTGGGTTCATTAATTTTATCGTGTTGCATGTTTTATATAATCTTTACATATTTGCAAACACTCTTTTGCCGTATCTAATTGATATAGTTTGACTCTTTTTAGTTTTATATAATCTATCTATGTTTTCAATGTTGTTTTTTATGTTTTTTCTATAAATAGATCTTTTATCTATAAATAGCCGAATTAGTTTGAATCTAATTTTTACTGTTTTCGGGTTCATGCATGCTATCTATGTTTAAGCTTTGATGACGCTAGGTATCGTGCGGGAGATGCAGGCTTTAGATTGGTTTAATCATGTATGCTTACGTGTTCCTTCATCATGGACCCTAATCCCGGGTAATTGCCGGGGATTGGTATGCTTTTTAAATTATAGTCAACCATGAATCGTTTTGTACGCCTTTTCCCATGCATGTGCGTTCGGCAATCAGTGATTTACGTGCATATGTTTGTTTTAGCCGAACTTCCATAAAACCTGTTGGCAAACAACTTTCATACTGTGTGTCGTTTTAAGTGGCTTCAGGGCCGTACATATGGAACTGTTTGGTGTTACCCGAACACGTTCCAGTTTATATCTAATGACTTTCATCCCTTTTAGTTTTAGGTCAAACTGACTGACACGTTTTGGTTCCGAAGAATCCAGGGACCCGATTGAAGTCAAAGCTTTCCGACTTGCTGGTGTGAGACGCAGTACGTCACTTTTTGTGTCAACACACTTTTTTTGGCACCTCGGGGGGACACCACACCTCAAGATGGTTGAAATCGACAACAAACCCGGGTTTTGAACGTAACTATGAATGAATTGCCGGCATACATGAGAAGTCTGATCCAGCAGCATGCGATGAGTTCCAGAGCAAATGCTTGATGTCTTTCTCAAAGAACAAAAGCAACAAGGTTATCCAGAAATAGGCGCACCCAAGAACCTCCTTCTGAATCAATCTGATAACACGGATGAGGAGTAAGAACGTAGATTCGATGCCGTGATCTATAAAGCTATGAGTGAAACTATGACAAATCATCACTCCAGTTTCCTGAATACTTTTCGCCAGATCATGGTCAGCACGTTCGGGCCAACCGCCGACAAGCTCTTGAGGAGACTCATGGTCCGATACATGGGGCGACACTGTTCCTCGTGCCCAAGTATCAGAGAAGACCGCCGAGGAAGGAGGGTGTCTGACATGGCCCAAGCCGGGATGGAGTCTCACCAGAAGCAGCAATATCCCATGACTCACGGTCAAACTTGCGTTCGGCATGTCAGGAACGTCCCGCATTTGGCTCACAAGATATCCCCAATAGAAAACAGACTGCAAAAAGCGTGTATGGGCAGGGTATCAAGAATTTGCCGATTACAGCGCCAATAATGCTCTCCCAAATCCTGGATACGGGAATCCAGCAGGGCTGCCATTTGAAGGGCACACACGTGGAGCTTGGAATTCCAGTGTCGACCTGATCATGGATAGGAATGGCGGACATGATGAAGAATCATTTTGGCTTGAAGCCAAAGAACCAGTCGTACGCATACCAGTCCCCTTATCTAAAATGTACAACCGGGTGGCTCTTCCCCCAAGGGTTAAGCCCCAACAGACTTGACCAAGTTTTCGGGCCAAGATGACACAAGCACTATAGAACACATCAGCCGATACTTGATGCAGCTGGGGGAAGCATCTACAGATGATGCTTGGAAGATTCGGTATTTCCTATGTCCCTGATAGGGTCAGCTTTCACATGGTTCACGTCTCTCCCAGCGAACTCCATCATCAGCTGGGCAGACCTAGAACAAAATTCCACGCATATTTCTTTACAGGCACCAATGAGAAAAAGCTAGTCGATCTGATGAGCTTGAGACAGAAGCCTAACGAGACGCCCCAAGAATACCTCCACAGGTTCAGAGAAACCAAAAATACTCTGCTACTCTCTGAATTTACCGATGACCAGTTGCCAGGTATGGCAATGGCAGGCATGCAGCCGAATGTCAGAGAGAAGCTGTTCGGCTTGGACTTTGACGACCTTGGTCAGTTGTCGCAGTGACTAGCAGTGATGAATAACCAAGATCAGGGTTCAGAAGGGATAACCGTTTCCAGAAAGGTGATATAGATGGTGCGGTGTATCATAGTTTCTTGGAAGAGGCAACAGATTTGAAGATGAGGATGAAGTCGCTGCGACCGAACTGGTCTGTGCAAAAGAGCTAACTCAAGTCAATCAACGATGGTTTGAGGCAGTAGAAGGGCACTTACAACTTTGATGTATCCAATTAGACAAACTGTTCGAGCTATTGTTCAAGGAAGGACGCATCAAGCTGCCTGAAGGGCACCCCATGCTGTGTCCTGAAGGAGTAAAGGAAAAGAGGTTTTTGCGGTTACCACAACACTAGTTCCCATGCCATCAACGATTGCCGGGTGTTCAGAATGAAAATCCAGAAAGCTATTCAGGAAGGACATTTGAAGTTTGACGGCAAGATGAAGATTGACGCTAACCCTTTTGCACAAAACACGATATCTTTCTCTATGAATATGGTTGCCGCGGAAGACTCCAAGGCAAGAGTGAGATGAAAGTGCTGACCTCAGATAGAGCGAAAAAGACTGGTGATGTTGACCCTAATCGGCAGATTATAGAAAAGGAACTTCGCAACGAGACAGTTCCAGAGTAGCTAAACTGAAGGAGGGGAGGCTTCCAAACCCAGGGTCACGATGCGGATCCTATTAAACAAGTGGCAATGGGAGCGAGAGCGGCATCAGAGGCGGATGCATTACGAAGAGCAGAGGTTCATAGAGAACGTCAGAGGCATGAGGAAGAAGCGTATCAGAGGGAACGAGAGCGCTTGAGAGAGCAGGAGCAGTCTCATTGGGGATGCTCATTTTTCAAACACTGTTGGAATGAAGGCCTAAAGCTGCTTACTAGAGATAATTGCCCCGAATGCAGTGATCGGTATTAAGGTATAGGCAGTCACAGGTCAACCGCCGTACGGTCCATGAAAGACTTGGAGCACACGCTCCTGGGGACAATCCGACGTTTAAAAATAAGCGACTCAGAGGATCGACAAGGTAAGAGGTTTGCCGATCAAGAGTGGGTTCGTTCTGATGAGCGAGAGCACCGAGAGTGTGCATGGCAGAACGGCAGTGGTGTCCACCAGAGCTGAAGAAAAGCTAGAAAAGGAGAGTGCAACGTTTGAGGAATAGAGAAATAGCACAAGTAACTACCGAATAGAAGCCGACATGGTGCCCTAAGGGAAGACCCCATGGACCACAACCCGTTCGGCTGATACGTACATGGCCTTCTTCATTCCATCAGAATTTATAGCTCCCGAAGGCCAAGAAATCCGAGAGGAAGTGTCTTCAGACGATGGATGAGGGCGAGTATCAGAACCTGATGGCCCATCTCATCCTGACTCAACAAGCAGTGTTCGACAAACCACCTAGACATCAACACCTGAAGTTACTTTATGTGAAGGGGTACATCAATGGCAAGCCCTGACCAAGATTGGTTTGATGGAGGAGCTGCCATCAATATCATGTCGTATACTACCTTCAGGAAGCTCAGAATGACCAATGAGGAACTGTTGAAGACCAATTTGGTACTCAGAGACTTTGGCTGGCAACCCTTCCGACACTCAGGGGTGGTCACGTCGAATTAATGATTGGGTCCAAGACTCTAATCACTACCATTCTTCGTCATAGATGGCAAGGGGCATATAGCCTACTACTGGGAAGAATGGATCCATGCTAACTGCTGCATACCTTCAACCATGGATCATGCTCTCATTCAATGGGTTGGAGATGATGTGGAGATTGTTTAGGCCAATGATTCGGTAAGTGTTGCTGCCACAGAGCCTGTCTACTGGGAGTATGACGGCTTCGATTGTTTCTCTGGAAAGATTTGGGAGAAGGTCTGAAAGGATCAAGATGCCAAGAGGGGGGTGAATTGGGCTCTTTTTTAATTTCTAGACAGAAATTAAACCTATAAAGAGCCAATCAACCCCCTAGTGCCTACCGCTTGTGTGTCCTAAGCTAGAAAGCGGTAGCAAGTCAATGGAAAGCGAAAACTTCCTACACAATTCTAGTATGAATTGAAAGGCAAATGCGGAAAGTAATGCGGTAAGAAAGAACTACGGAAAGAGATGCTTGACACGGTGATGTTTTGCCGAGGTATCGAGGAGTCGACACTCCCCCTAGTCCCTCGTTGGAGCACCTCGCAAGGTATAGCTCCCCCTCAATTTTCCCCCCCAAAAGGGTTTAGTTGGGTCTTTTCGGTGATTCTTCGCTCCCCCGGGTCAGTGAATCGGCCCCCCCAAAAACCCCCCAAAAACGTCATGGAAAAAGGGGGTTCCGAAAAAATCCTTCCCCGGGGTTTAAACCCTTCCCCCTAAACACCACCGGGCCCTCTAGGTGAGGGCGTCACCCAAGGAAATAAAACCCAAACTTCGTTCTTGCTTGGGGTCACTCAAGTTCAAAACTAGAGGATCACACTTGAAATCTTGGGGGAACTAGAGGGGAGGGTGGATTTAATCGGGAATCATTTCTCTCCAGGGGTCTTGCTCTCTTCCCAAAACCCTTCCCCAAAAACTCCCCAAAAACTCAAAAAACAAAAAAGGCCCCGGTGGGGAAAAAAGTGTGAGGGAAACTTTTTAAAAAAGCCCCTCAGGAAAAAATGCCTCGGGCTGGCAACTTAAAAATTGGCGGGCGGCGCTCCGTCACTAGGGGCCGGGGCCCCTCCGTTTTACATGGCCCCCCCGGGTAGTTTTTGTTCATAAATTTTTGGGGGCGGGACGGAAAAGCCTTTTGGGCTCCCAGGGGCCGGGGGGTTTTCTCCGCGCCCTGCCCAAAAGGGTGTTCGGGCCAAAACTTTTTTTAGCGACGGGGGCCCCTCTTTATAGGGGCGGGTGGGCGATCATCTCAGCGTCCGACGCTTTCCCCCTAGCCCCGGGGGTGAAAAAAAAACCCCCTCCGGAAGGTCGACGGACGGGTCTTTTCCCCGCGGGCCAAAGCCTAACCCCACGGGGCAACGTCCCTCAGATCCTGAAAAAAATTAGCAGGAAAAATATGGCCCCCGGAAAGGGCGCGGGGCCCTGTGGGGCTCCCCCAAAAAACCCCCCCGCTAAAGCCTTTGTCCGGGGCCAAAAACGGGCCCGGCCACGTCCGGCAGGAGCGTCCGTCGCCCAAAAAAAAAAGACCATTTCAACTTTGTTTTTGGGCGCGATAATTGGGAAATTGTTCTAGGCTATTTTGGGGCAACCCTTTGGCTTTTTTTAACTAAAAGACAAGTGTTTCACTAAAACCCATTCATGAAAACTTTCCTAAGTCAAAAATAGTCCCCAACCCCTTAATATAGGTCAAAGATCAAAAAAGAAAGCCCTATCTTTTTTTTAAATTTTCCTTCCTCACCCTTTTGGGCACTTAGCCTTTTCCCTTGGGCTTCATCATGTCTCCTTGAAATCCGAAAAAGATAACCTCTTGGGGGCTAAGTGATGACCATTAATGCCCATTCTTATTGTTCACTAGGGGTAAAAACTACGCAAGCCCTGCAAAAAAACCCCGGGTTTTGCCATAATTTTAAACTCTAATTTTCGTTTTAAACCCCCGAAACCAATAGGGCCAAAGGGTTCTTTTAAACCCCCCCCTTTTTTTGGGGATTGACCCAAAAATCCTCGAGATGGATTTAAAAGAGATAAATTTAGGGAATTTTCTGACCTTTGGGGTGGTTTTTGGGAAGGGGGTTTGTGAATTTTTAATAAAAAATTATTGCCCCCAAAGCCCAAATCCCAAAAACCGGAAATCATAGATATGAATAAAAAAAGGGGTTTCCTCTTGGTTTTACTCAAAAAATGTATCGAAGGAAAAGCGCGGAAGCCAAAATTTTCCCTTTAAGCTTAAAATATAAACATGAAACCTGAGAAAAAACTAACCCAAGGGTTATTTTTAGTGATAATTTAAGATTTTTTCACTTCCCCCATTTTTTCACACAAACATTCCCAAAAAGTATTCAAACCCCACATAGATACCCAAAAGCATAAAAATAGGGAAGATGGAATGAGTACGGGGGGAAATTTTTGTACACAAAAAATTCAAATCCCATTTCCCCCCCCTCCATACTCAAAACCCTTTTCTCCCCCCTTTGGGATCTTTGCACCAAAAAAAAAATAAAAAAATCTGGGGTGGAGGGAAAAAGGGGGAAGGGGCTGCCCTTGGGGGACGGCAGGGGGAAGGCGAAGATCTGACTCTTTTTGACTCATCAAACTACCCCGGGTGTTTTTAGTGTAGGGGCCCCTGGGGGGGCCCGGGGGCTTTTACAAATGGGAAACTCTGGGGGCTGCTGCCAACAAAATCTCCCTGAGGGTCAGTGGTGCCCCCCGACGGGTTTCCGGGCCCCATAGTAGCGGGGCCAAAAACCCCTCAAGGGAAGACTCGAGGGGGGGGGAAGGGTTTTTCCCCTGCCAGTGCAACTAGGGACAATACTGCAGAACTTGCGGGGTTAAGGGCTGAGCTTGGGGAGGAACTGCCAAAATTAACTGCTCATTTTCCCAAAACCTCGTAAAGCTTTTCTCAACTACTTCAAAAAAAGGGGGTTTTTCTGAAAATAAGCTGGAGGGGTGGGAAAAAGGTTTTACGGGAAATGCTTTAGGTGCGATTTCCGGGGCGAAGGGGAAGAAAAGGTGATGCCCCGGGCGTCGGGGGGATCCACCTCAAAACCCCTGGGGGCTAGTGAAAACTAGCTGAGCGGGCCCCAGGGAATCTTTTCCCTGTTCTCCAAGTAGGGGGTGGGGAGGGCTCGCAGGGGCCCTGTATGGATTTTCCCCGGGGGTAGGGGGTAAAACCTGTCTAAAATTTACAGGGAAAAAACCCAAAAGGGGCACCTGGGTCCCCCGGGGCTGGGACTGGAGAAAATGGTGCCCGGGAAAGGAGGAGTAGCTGGTGGGCCGGGCTCTCCCGGCCTCCGGACGGTTTTAAGGCTGGAGTCCCGGGACCACTATAACAGAGTCCCCTGTGGGGGTGAGGTGAAAATGTTGTTGCTGCCCCGGGACTCCGGGGAACTGGAAAACCGAGGAGTGGGAATTTTGCTTGGGGCTGGACTTTGAAAACGCTCAAAGTACAAAGGCTGAGTCTTTTGAATCTCTGCCTCTGCATGTTAGGCCCCAAGGAAAATTGGGGCTTTTAAAATCATCCTTTCCGGCCTGAGTCCCTTTTTGCCTGAGAAACCAAAATGCTGTCTTGAGCCTCGTAATCGGCAAAACCCCGTCGCCCCTGCTCCTTGCCTGGTGTTTTTTTTTTAGTCCCTCCCGCAAACCCCGAAAAGGATTGGGAAGGGGAAAAATAGCCCTTTTTGGGTGCTGGGGGCCCCAAGCTGGAGTCAGCTGTCCGACCCCCCCCTGGGTCATGATCAAAGAGGGAAACGGTGGGGTTTCTAGCGTACTGGTGGGTAATCCCATCTAAACTGCCCGAATCTAGGTCCCCTCTGTAGACAGTCTCGGGACGGGGTCAACCCGCAAAAAAGATCTTTTCAAGCCTTTCCTGAAAATCTGCTCAAAATGTGGGTTTTTTGGGACCCTGCCGACTGCGGGGGGGGCACACCGGGCCCGCCTGGTCTTGGGCCCGTAAGGGCCCCTGCTGGGGCGAGGCAGGTTCCCGCATGACTACTGGCTTTATCGAGTATAAAGGGAAAATCTTTGCCGACATTTAGAGTGACCCCTCATAATCCCGATCTGGTCTTGGCCCCCCTTTAAAAAATTTAAAACCAGTGAAGGGAAAATGCAGTCCTGGGGCCCCTGAATCCGCACTTAAAGTTTTCCCCAAAACTCGCTGGGCAACAGATCCCAGGGTCAAACTTCTCCTTCCCGGGCGATAGGAAAAAAGGGGGCAAAAGCTTTAACGTTAAACGTGGGCCCAACTCCCCAAACCCAGGGAAAAAAGGGGGGTTGCCCCGAGTCCTCATGTAGAAAAACCCAGCAAGTGGAGTGAGGGTTTGCGGTGGACGGGTCGAACCCCCCGTGAAAAAGGCACTGAAAGCCCCGGGTCACGGGAAAACTGTAGATGGCAAATTCCCCTGTGAGGGCCCGGGGGGGGGGCCCCCCTGACCCCCCTAGCACAAGCTGTGAAACCTCGTAGGGGGGGACCTATTGGGAAAAGCTTCGGGAAAAACCCAGCTGCTGAAACCCTTAAGGGCCCCTCCCGGGAAAACCGAAAGGGGAAGGGAAATCCCTGTCAGGGGGGGGATCCCAAGGATGCATAAAAAAAGATTTCACCCCCCTTCTGTACCTCCTTGGGTCCGGGCCCCTCAAAATTCCCGATAAACCCCTTTAAGGTCTGTAGGTGCTTGCAGGATTTTTGGACCCCCCCGACCCCCCCCCATTGACAAAGGGGACACTCTGTGAGCCCCAAAGGAGCGTCAGTGTCGAGTAAGCTATGTAAAAAATCCCTTTGGAATGGGTATAGGAAAACACGGCAGCAGGGGGCTTTTTTGGGTGGGAAAACCCGGACTTTTAAAGTTTCCCTGGAAACGAAAATAATGAACTTTCTTCGCTGTGGGGAGCTCGGACCTGTCCCACTGGGGGCTGGTTTGCTGGGGGTCCTGGGGGGACTAGGGGGGTGCACCAGAGCCCGGGGCCGGGGGGAAACCCCGGCCTTTTATCAGCTTTAAACCCAACGAAAATTTTGGGCCCCGGCCTCTGTCGGGTCATGGCTAGACAGGCCCCTTTGGCCCCCTCTGCCTCAGTAGCCTCGACGGGCGACTTAGGCCCCGGGGAGGGGGCTCACAAACCGGGCCCCTGCGAGGCAGAGGCCCCAAAAACCCGGGCGATGTCCACCTTTCTCCCATCCTGCGGCCTTTTCTACTGCAAAAATTTCTGCTGAGCTGGATCCATGATTGGGCCCCTTGCCTTCCCTGAAAACGCCTTTTTAAATTGGGCCTTTTTTCCCATTTTGTTGGGGGGAAAACGGTGGAGGGGGAGGGGCACCACCACTCCCCCGGGGAAAGGGTCGCATTTTTCGTTTTTGCCATTTTTCCAGGAAATCTTCTAAAAAAAACTCTGACAAAAAGGGCCCAAAAGCCCCCCCACAAAATCACGCCCCTGAAAAAATCAAAAACCCTGGAAAAACCCCCAGAACAAAAAAACTGGGAAGAGTGGCACAAACCCACCCCCCGGGGGCTGTCCTTTCGAGGGGTTTGGGCCCGGTTCCCGTTTTTTTTTTTTTTTTTTTTTTTTTCCCAAAAAACTTGGGCCCCGAGTTTTACTGTCACCCCGCCCAGTTTAAGCAAAAAAACCGTTTTAGATAGGGAAGGCATATAACCTTTAAGCTTTTTTGCTAAGATAGAGTGACCCAGAGGGAATTTAAAGGAAAAAAAGTAAAAATTAGGATCGATTCTGCCATTCATTTCCTCAACACACGGGCCCAAAAGAACCCAAAAAATAGAAGAGGGAAAAACCCGGGCAAGAACTCAGTGCAACCGCAACCCCAACACAATTTGGGGGGGAGAGTTAGGTTTTTGGGCCCTTTAAAGGAAACAAGGAAATTTTTGGGGAAACAAAAACACCAAAGATTTGAGGGGAAAGCGGGGCCCGGGGTTTCCCTTTTGGATTTGGAAAGAACCAAAAAGGCGAGGGGGGAAAACCTTTAGAGAGATCCCATGCCCTCTACGTCTTAAACCCAAAGAAACGCCGAAAAAAAAGGGGGAGAAAAAAAGAGGGCCGGGGGGGGGCGGTGCAGGAAGGGGGGGGCGGGGGTGGGGGGCGCGGCGAGGGGGTTTGGGGCGGGGGCCCAGCGGCGGCGAGTTTGGGGGTTTGGGAGGGTTTGGACAGGGCGGGCGGGGTTTTTTTTTCGACCGAAGGGGGAAGGGAAAAAGGGAAAAAGAAGGGGTTTTTTTTAAAAAAAAAATTTGGGGCCCTTTAATTCGTGCAACGTCCCACTTGGGGGCGACGGACGCCCCCGGAAGAGGTTTCCACGGGAGTCCGTGGGCTTCCAAAAAAAGGGTTTTTAAAACGCCCCAGCGCATTTGACCCCCGGGCGGGGCCCCTTCCCAAAGGACCCCTTTTGGGGGGGAACATTTTAAAATTTTCCCGGGCGATCGCGAAAGGACGCGGAAGGGAAATTTACACCCAGGGGGTTCCCGGGCGGGGCGTCCGAGCCTTTTTAAAAAGAATTTTTTAAAAAATTTTTTTTTTCGTCTTTCTCCCCAAAACCAAAATTTCCCAAACCCAAAAAAGATCCAAAAAACCCCCGGGTTTTGGGCTTTATTAAAGAAACCCTTTTCCCTTTAAACTCTCATTTCCAAAAAAGTTTCCATAGGGGTTAATCTTAGGGTTTTTTTCAAAAATTCGATGGAAAAAATCAAGGAGTCTCATTTTTGGCCCCAAAAGGGAAAGGTTTTTAGTGAAGATATCCGCCAATTGATCTTCGCTCTTAACTCCAACTAGTGTTATGTCTTTCCTAGCCACATGATCTCTAAGAAAGTGATGGCGAATATCTATGTGCTTGGTGCGAGAGTGTTGAACCGGGTTGTTTGCAAGCTTTACGACGCTTTCATTATCACACAAAAGTGGAACATCTTTTAAAAACACGCCGTAATCAAGAAGTGTTTGGGTCATGTATAAGATTTGTGCACAACTTGCTCCCATGGCAATGTATTCCACCTCGGCGGTTGACAATGCCACACTATTTTGCTTCTTGGAGGACCAAGAAACAAGTGATCTTCCTAGCATGTGGCACCCGCCGGAGGTACTCTTCCTATCAACCTTACACCCGGCGTAATCCGAATCGGAATAGCCAACTAGTTGGAAGGAGCTCCTTTGGGATACCAAAGACCCATGCTAGGGGTGTGCCTTATGTACCTAAGGATTCTTTTAACCGCACAAAGATGCGACTCCCTTATGGCTTGCTTGAAACCTAGCACACATACACACACTAAACATGATATCCGGCCTAGATGCGGTGAGGTAAAGTAAACTACCGATCATAGAACGATAAAGAGTTTGGTCAATCGGTTTACCTCCCTTATCGAGATCGAGATGCCCATTAGTAGGCATTGGGGTCTTGATTGGCTTGCAATCCTCCATCTTGAATTTTCTTGAGCACATCATAAGTGTACTTCTCTTGAGATATGAAGGTGCCCTCCCTCAATTGCTTCACTTGGAAGCCAAGGAAGAAGGTTAGCTCGCCAATCATTGACATCTCAAACTCCTTGGACATCAATGCACCAAATTCCTTGCTATGATCTTGGTTTGTTGACCCAAATATAATGTCATCGACATACACTTGGCAAACAAAGATCTCTCCATCTAGCACCTTGGTGAAGAGTGGTATCCACTTTCCCGATCTTGAAGCCCTTCTTGAGTAGAAGTCCCTTAGCCTCTCATACCAAGCTCTTGGAGCTTGCTTCAATCCATAGAGTGCCTTGGACAACCTATACACATGATTAGGACAATTGGGGTCTTCAAACCCGGGAGGTTGTGAGACAAAAACATGTTTATTGATGAAACCATTTAGAAAGGCACTCTTCACATCCATTTGAAAAAGTTTCATTTTATGATGTGCAGCATATGCCAAAAGGATACGAATGGATTCTAGTCTTGCAACCGGTGCAAAGGTCTCCCCAAAGTCTAAGCCTTCAACTTGGGAGTACCCTTTTGCCACCAACCTTGCCTTGTTTCTCACAACCACGCCTTGATCATCTTTCTTGTTCCTAAATACCCACTTGGTGCCAATGATTCTTGCTCCTTTGGGCTTTTCTACTAGTGTCCACACTTCGTTCCGGGTGAAGTTGTTCAACTCTTCGTGCATGGCATTCACCCAATCCGGATCCGCAAGTGCATCCTCCACACTAGATGGTTCAACAAAGGAGACAAAAGAGTGATGTTCAACATAAGAAGCAAGTTTAGATCGAGTTTGTTACCCCCCTTGATGGACTCCCTAAAATGAGGTCTTGTGGATGAGCTTGAAGCATAGGTGTAGATCTTCTATTAATCACTTGGGGAGGAGGTTGTGGTGCATCAACATCACTAGCTTGAGCCTCGGCTTAATCTTAAGGGATGAAGGATCTTCTTGTGCTTCCCTCACTTGTTCTTCAACAACCTGAGGCGTGTGAGGTGGAGAGGGTACTTGATTTGCATCATCTTCAACTTCTTCCACTCTTGTGGGTTGATTGCACCAACAGGCAATATTCTTCATAGCCTCCCTCAAGGGTTCATCACCTACATCATCAAGATTTTCATGCTCTTCTTGAGAGCCATTAGTTTCATCAAACTCCAAGTCATATTTTCTTCAACTAGGCCGGAGGCTTTGTTAAATACTCGATATGCCTTGGATTTAAGAGAATAACCAAGTAAGAAACCAATGTCACATCTCCTTTGGAACTTTCCCAAGTGTTGACGCTTCTTGTAGATATACACTTTGCATCCAAACACTCGAAAAAAGGATATATCCGGTTTCTTCCCATTCACAAGCTCATAGGGGGTCTTCTTAAGAAGCCTTTGGACAAATAGCCGGTTGGCCGCATAGCATGCGGTGTTGATTGCTTCGGCCCAAAACTTCTCGGGGGTGTTGTATTCATCAAGCATTGATCTTGCAAGAGTAATAAGTGTCCGGTTCTTCCTCTCTACTACACCATTTTGTTGAGGGTATAGGTGGCGGACACTTCATGCTTGATCCCAACTTCATCACAATAGTCTTCAATCTTGGTGTTTACAAACTCGGTCCCATTGTCACTTCTTATCTTCTTGATCTTCACATCAAACTCATTTTGGGATCTAGTTGCAAACTTCTTGAATATTGATTGCGTCTCTCCCTTGTCTTGAAGAAAGAACACCCAAGTATATCTAGAGTAGTCATCAACTACCACCAAGCAAAAGAGATTGCCACCAAGGCTAGCATAGGTGGTAGGTCCAAATAGATCCATGTGAAGTAGCTCTAGGACTCTTGAGGTTGACATGAAAGCTTTGGTTGAATGAGTGTTTGCCACTTGCTTGCCGGCTTGACATGCACTACAAAGTTTGTCCTTCTCAAACACAACATCCTTCACACCTCTAACCAACTCCTTGACAAGCTTCTTCAAAGTTGACATTCCCACATGTGCTAATCTTCTATGCCATAGCCAACCTAAAGAACTCTTGGAGAATAGACATGTTTGCAAACTAGCTTCATTTGAGGTGAAGTCCACTAGGTAGAGATTGTTGTGCCGAAACCCTTTGAATATCAATGATGAATCTTCAATCTTGGACACAACTATCTCATTTAGAGTGAAGAGACATTGGAAACCAAGATCACATAGTTGTCCCACCGATAGCAAGTTGAAGCTCAAAGATTGTACTAGCAAGACATTTGATATTGATTGATCATTTGAGATTGCCACTTTGCCTAGGCCTTGCACTTTGCCTTTTGAATTGTCCCCAAAGGTAATCTTGTCTTGCCCTTCACAATCTTCCTCAAGTGTGGTGAACATCCGGGAGTCACCGGTCATATGTTGAGTGCATCCACTATCAATCACCCAATGACTTCCACCGGTCTTGTAGTTCACCTACACACAAGCAACTTGAAGTTAAGCTTGTTGTTTGGGAACCCACACTTGGCGAGGTCCCATAGCCTTGTCCACCAACTCCTTAGAGACCCATAGCACTTTGGCTTGTTCTTCATCTTAGGACCGAGAAATACAACTTGGGGTCTACCCTTGGAATCCTTGTTGATGATAAAGTGTGCATCATGAGCGAAAGGCCTTGTGTGCTTAGGCAAGGTCTTGGGAGGTGGAGTCTTGCATTGGAATTCAAAGTGACCCTCTTGACCACATCCAAAGCACTTCTTAGGCTTGGGCTTTGGTGTGTCATAGTTGTTCCTCATGGCCTTGTTCTTGTAGTAGTTCTTAGCTTCTATCTCGACCTTGGCCTTCATGATTTGATTCTCCTTGAACCCAATGCCGGACTTGTCGGTCTTCATGATAGTGTTCATCAAGAGCTCACTTTGGAGGTTGTGGCCCTTGGTGAACTTCTCCATTCCACTTGCAAGCTTGATCTTCTCAACCTTGAGCTTTGCATTTTCCTCTTTGAGAGAGTTAATCAAGGTCATTGCATCATTGTCATCTTGCTTGGCTGACTTGATAGTGAATGGCTTGCTTGCCTTGAGGTTGATTAGCTCTTCCTTGAGCTTGGAGTTTTCTTGCCTCATCTTCACATAGTCATCATGCTTTTCGGCTTCAACTACCTTCTTGCCCTTGCACTTAGCATTTTGCTCACTAGCAACTTCATCAAGCAAGTCCTCACAAGAAGTAGCTATATGACACTTAACAACCGGGTTAATAGCAACATGTGTAGCAAGATCATTTGTAAGCAGTTTGTTAGCTATCACAAGTGTACCATGTTCATTCTTAACTTGGTTGTAGTCATCTTTTAGCAAGTTGTATCTTGTGTGGAGCTCTTGGGTTGACCTCTCAAGCTTATCATGTTTCTCATTAGTTTGCTTGAGTGAGGCTTTGAGCTCCCTAGTGTTAGATGAGAGAGATTTGTTCTCAAGCTTTAAATCATCATTAGCACTAGACAAGTCATCAAGTTTAGCATGCAAGTTATCGTTGGCTTTCTCTAGTGATTCACTTTTAGCTTTATACTTCCTAATGAGCCTAGTATATTTGTTGCAAATCACAATTAGCTCATCATAGGAAGGTGCCTCAAACTCATCATCGCTATCATCACTAGAGTTAGCCTCATCATCACTATCCTCTTTTTGTACCTTTTTGTCACCTTTAGCCATGAGGCATAGATGTGTAGAGGATGAGCCCGGAGATGATGGAGGAGGTGGCGGTGGAGTAGATGACCCAATCACCAAAGCGACCACCCTCTCATCTTCACTCTCATCTCCGGATGAGTCACTTGTGTCTTCAATGTCGGTGAGCCAATCACCAACAATGTAGGCTTTTCCATTCTTCTTCTTCTTGTGGAAGTTGAAGTTCTTCTTCTTCTTGAATGGCTTGTCATCCTTCTTGTTCTCATCACTTGACTCATCTTTGTTGCCCTTGTGGTACTTGAACTTGTTGTTTACTTTCTTGTTCTTGTACTTGTCTTTCTTCTCTTTGGGGCAAGCATGAGCCAAGTGTCCAAGTTTACCACAATTGTAGCAATCCATCTTGGAGAGAGGCTTTCTTGAAGAGCTTGTGAAGAATTTCTTCTTCTTTGAGTCAAACTTGACTCCATTCTTGTTTAGCTTCTTCAACATCTTAGTTGTTTTATTCACCATGAGAGCGAGGTCATCATCATCCTCTTCATCACTTGCACTCTCATACACAACTTGCATCTTGTACTTCTCTGAGGAGGATGCCTTGAGAGCCAAGTCCTTCTTTTCCTCCTTCTCTTTTTCTTTCTTCTTGGAGGAGGAAGAAGAGCCACCATCACCAATCTTCATGTACATCTCATGGGCATTGATCTTGCCCAAGATTTGTGTTGGTGTAGCGGCGGAGAGATCTCCTTGGTGAAGAACCGTGACGATCTGGCCATACTTCTCAATGGGCAAGACACAAAGGATCTTGCGTACCACATCGGCCGGTGCCATTTGGTTGAGACCGAGCCCATTCAATTCTTCTAAAATAATGTTAAGACGTGAGTACATTTCATTTGCATTTTCATTTGCATGCATGGAAAAAGAATTGAGCTTAGCCATGACCAAGTGATAGTGTTCCTCACGCTCACTCTTTGTGCCTTCGTGAAGAGCACAAATAGTGGTCCACAACTCAAATGCGTCTTTGGCATTACGCACTTGGTTGAAGACATCCTTGCTAATGCCACGAAAAATAATGTTCTTCGTCTTGGCATTGTGCTTATCAAAGTTGAGGTCCTCCGCGAAGAGAGTGCCTCCCTTTGTGGCGGCTTTGAGCACGCCCACGTCAACGGCCTCTAGATAGGCCTCCATACGAACTTTCCAATAAGGAAAGTCATCTCCATCGAACATGGGAGGTGGTCCATCCCCATGGGACATCTTGCTCTAGGCGGTGAAGCCTAATTTAGAGCAAACCTTGCTCTGATACCAATTGAAAGGATCAAGATGCCCAAGAGGGGGGGTGAATTGGGCTCTTTTTTAATTTCTAGACAAGAATTAAACCTATAAAGAGCCAATTAACCCCCTAGTGCGTACCGCTTGTGTGTCCTAGCTAGAAAGCGGTAGCAAGTCAATGGAAAGTGAAAACTTCCTACACAATTCTAGTATGAATTGAAAGACAAGTGCGGAAAGTAATGCGGTAAGAAAGAGCTAGGGAAAGAGATGCTTCACACGGCGATGTTTTGCCGAGGTATCGAGGAGTCGACACTCCCCCCTAGTCCTCGTTGGAGCACCTCGCAAGGTATAGCTCCCCCTCAATCCCGCGCAAGGGATGAGTGCTCTCTACGGGCTAATTCTTCGCCACTCCGGCTCGGTAAATCACCCACAACCGATCACAACGTCGATGGAGAAGGGCCGCCGACAATCTTCCGGCGATCACCTTCCTCCTAGCACTACCGGACCATCTAGGTGATGTCGATCACCAGGAGTAACAAACTTCGATCTTCGCTTGACTCACTCAAGCTTCACAACTAGAGGATGCACACTTGAACTCTTGGATGAACTAGAGGAGAGGATGGATGGAATCGCGAATCACTCTCTCACTCTAGGGCTCTTTCTCTCTTCCCAACCTTCTCAACAAACTCAGCAACTCAAATGAGCAAAGGCCAGGTGGGAGAGAAGTGTGAGAAGCTATAAATAGCCCCTCAGAAAACTGCCTCGGGCTGGCAACTTAAGTTGGCGACGGACGCTCCGTCAACTAGGCGACGGACGCTCCGTCGCATGCCCCAACGGCTAGTTCTGTTCATAGTTTGGGCGACAGACGCTCCAACGCCCTGCCCAACGGCTAGTTCTGACACGCTTTTCCCAGCGATGGACGCTCTGTCACAGGGGCGACGGACGATCATCTCAGTGTCCGACGCTACACTCTGGCTCGGGCTGAAAAACACCCTCTCTAGAAGGTCGACGGACGCTCTCCCAGCGTCCAACGCCTAACCGGCGGACAACGTCCGTCGGATCCTGAAAAACTTAGCCAGAAAAACATGGCCACTGGAAGGTCGACGGACGCTGTGGACTCTACCACCCAGCGTCTGACGCCTTTGTCCGACGCGACGGACAGCGTCCGACGCCTCCGTCAGGAGCGTCCGTCGCCCAGAAAACAGACCTATCAATTTCGTTTTTCGTCGCGATGAATATGGAAGTTGTTCTAGGCTATCTTACGGTCACCATAGGCTTGCTTAGAGCTAAGGAAGTCAAGTGTGCACCACACCTAAAACATGAAGCTTTCCTAAGTCAAGCTACTAATCTCAACCCCTCTTAATAGTACGGTCAAAGGTAAAAAGAGAAGCCCTATCTAATTCTAAGTGCCCTTCATCTCCTTATGGCACTTAGCCTATCATTCTAGGGTCTTCATCATGTCTCCTTGAAATCCGAAACGATATCCATCTTCGGGGCTAAGTGATGACCATTAATGCTCATTCTTGTTGATCACTATGACTAAGCTACGCATAGCCTCTGTAAAACACACGTTAGCCATAATAATCTCTAATTGTCATTAATCACCGAAACCAACTAGGGCCATGATTCTTCAAGGTCCTGTGAATGTCTCGAGCAAGGGCCAACAACTTATCCAAGCAATCGGTTCTGAGAGTAATTTTTAATGGGGAACACGATCGATGATAGCGAAGGGAAGCTGGATGCGGCTTCATGTCGGCCGATAAGTTAGAGGAGATAGATGTTGGTGATGATGATAGACCAAGGCCGATGTTTATCAGTGCAAATTTAAACCAAGAGCATAGGTTGAAATTGATAGATCTGCTAAAAGAATTTAAAGATTGTTTTGCTTGGGATTATACAGAGATGCCCGGACTGGATTGTTCCATCGTTGAACATAAATTGTCGATCAAGCCGGGATACCGTCCTTTCAAACAATCTCCTCGGAAGATTTACAAAGAGGAGGTATTGGCCGATGTGAAGAGAGAAGTTGAAAGATTATTGGAGGCAAACTTCACTCGGCCATGCAGATATGCAGATTGGGTTTCAAACATAGTCCTAGTATACAAGAAAAATGGGAAGATGAGGGTCTGCATTGATTTTAGAAATCTCAACAAAGCCACTCCTATGGATGGCTACCCAATGCTAGTTGCCGATCTGCTCGTCGACGCATCGGCTAGTTACGAAGTCATCAGCTTCATGGATGGTAATGCCGGTTATAACCAGATCTTCATGGCAATAGAGGATATTTCAAAGACAGCCTTCAGGTGCCCTGGTCATATTGGTTTGTTTGAATGGATTGTCATCACTTTCGGTTTGAAGAATGTCGGTGCAACCTATCAAAGGGCTATGAACTACATTTTTCATGAGTTGATCGGCAAGATTGTGGAAATCTACACTGATGACGTGGTAGTTAAGTCTAGAAACCATGAGGGTCATTTGGCCGATTTGAGGAAGACCTTGGAGTGCACTAGGAAACATGGTTTGAGGATGAACCTGAATAAGTGTGCCTTTGGAGTCTCGGCTGGTGAGTTTTTAGGATTTCTGGTCCATAAAGGAGGGACCGAAGTCGGCAAGAAGAGCATGGAAGCAATGGACAAGGTGGTACCTCCAACCAATCTCACAGAGTTACAATCATTGCTGGGCAAGATTAATTTTGTGAGGAGATACATCTCTAACTTGTCAGAAAGAGTGTTACCTTTCTCTCCGCTATTGAAGCTTAAAAAGGATCAAGAGTTCGTGTGGGGTGACGTACAACAGAGGGCTTTTGATGAGATCAAAGAGTACATGAAGGCACCACCCATATTGGTACCTCCGCAGCTTGACAAGCCATTTAAGTTGTACGTGGCGGTCGACAAACTGACGATAGGGTCGGCCCTCATGCAAGAGTTCAAGGGAAAAGAGAGAGTAATAGCTTACCTTAGCCGAAAATTACTAGATCCAGAGATAAGGTATTCGACTATAGAAAAGCTTTGCTTATGTGCGTTTTATTCATGTACTAAGCTTCGGCATTATCTGTTAAATGTCGAATGTGTGGTAGTTTCTGAGTTTGATGTGATAAAACACATGTTATTGATGCCAATTTTAAATGGAAGAATCGGCAAATGGATTTTAGCTCTGTCAGAATTTGATTTAAGGTACAAATCAACAAAAGCAGTAAAGGGTCAGGTTATTGCTGATTTCCTTACCCAACACCGTGATCCCTCTGCTGACATGGTAACCATTGCACCATGGACTTTGTTTTTGATGGTTCATCTTGTAGCAAAGGTGGTGGAGCCGGTGTTCTCTTGATTTCTCCCAGAGGTTTGACCTTTGAGTATGCCATCCCTATTGATTCCTCGGTTACTAACAATCAAGCAGAATATGAGACATTGCTTAGAGGGCTCCGACTGCTTGTCGAGGTAAGGGCAGTTGCTATTGAAATTTTCGGGGATTCTGAGCTGTTAATTAACCAACTAATCGGCCAATATGAATACAAGAGTGATATGTTAAAGGGATATTACGAAGAGTGCCGAGAGCTTCTAAAGAGTTTCCAAGTAGCCACCTTGCATCATATCCCTAGGGGGTAGAATGAAGAAGCAATCAGGCTGGCTCAAAGTGCTTCAGGGTACCGAGAGGATCAGGAAATTCATGCTTTGGATAAAGATTGGGTAATTGATGACTGGAGGAGCGAAATTGCCTATTATTTAAAAAATCCATCACAGAAAGTTTCCCAAAGACTCAGGTATAAGGCTATCAAGTTCGTGCTCCTTGATGACCAGTTATACTACAAGTCCATAGATGGAGTGCTCCTCAAATGTTTGAATCAAGAGGAATCTAGAGAGCTGATGTATGAAGTGCATGAGGGAGTATGTGGTGTACATCAGTCGGCTCACCGATGAAATGGATAATAAGGAGGACTGGTTATTTTTAGCAAACCATGCTTGAAGATTGTTTTGAATATTACAAGGGATGTCAAGACTGTCAGAGATTTGGTAATATTCAGAGGGCTCCAGCGTCGGCTTTAAACCCAATTATCAAGCCTTGGCCGTTCAGAGGATGGAACATAGATTTGATCAGTCAAATTCATCCTCCTTCTAGCAAAGGACATAAATTTGTGCTGTTGGCCACAGATTATTTTACATGGGAATTGCCACAGAAAATTTGTGCTGCCATGGGAATTGCAATCAGGATCAAGACGAGTTACATTACAGAACGATTTGAAGAAAGAAGATTACAAGAATCTGGTGATGGATGAATTAGAAGATTTACATTTAGTTTGTCTCAAGGCATTGGAAAATATTGAAAAAAATAAAACACGTGTTGCCAGGTATTATAACAAGAAGGTTAAGGAGAAACAATTCTCAGAGGGAGATTTGGTTTGGAAAACTGTATTGCCAATCGGGACCAAGGACAGAGCGTTCGGCAAATAGTCTCCAAATTGGGAAGGACCTTTTCGAGTGGTAAGGTGCACGCCTGGCAATGCATATATCTTGAAAACTTTGTTGGGAGAGGAGTTTGCTAGGGCTATCAATGGAAGGTTTCTTAAGAGATTTCATCCCAGTATTGAGGTTGGTGTATAAACGGGCTTAAAGAATCTAATTCAGTTAGCCGATATGATGATATCGCCTTTAGCCGAAAAAACTCAGCGATAAACTCAGAGAATAGCCGACACAATATGTGTCGCCTTTAGGGCAAAAAAAACATCACACAAGCCTTTTCCAGATTGATTGTTCTCAGAAAAGACCTCGGGGAAGAGATAAAACAGTAGGGATCCTGAATATTTCAGAGAAAGTTCTTTACATAAGATGCCTAAATACAAACTACTCATCAAACACCCTGTTGATAACCGACTGGGCGTCTGTGACTGCGGCAAGGGCGGTCGCATGATCTTCATAACTCTCCAGAAGATCGTCGATGTTTTTGACATTCTCTAGGGGCACTTGACCATGGAAGCCGGTTGGCTGGACAGAGAAGTCCTCACCGCGTTGAGTAGTCATGGCTGCCAACCCCAGGGCCACGCCGTGGTGCACGCCATGGATGACAACTTGATCAATGAGGATGTCCGCATTGTCAAGGCGTGCCTCGGTGGTCTCTCCTTGGGCATTGACCTTGTTGGCGATCCTGTTCGTCGCGGCCTTCAAACGGTCATTCTCTATAGAAAGTGCTGAGCGGAGATACAAGTCGGGTAAGCGGACATGATTAAAGGAGAGGGTAAAACAGAATTGCTTTCGGCTAACCCGTGATGGCGTCGCAGAGTTGCTTCCGCTGATCCTCCCATTCGAGTTGGTCGACACCATACTACATGGTAATCTTCTCTAGTTCTCCTCGGGCTTCATCCCTCTCGCACGTGAAGTTGGCTGCCTCCTCATGGGTGTAAGGGGTATCCGCATCCGACCTCGAACCTAAGTCCCAGAGCTGAGAATGATAGGAGTCTGAAGACCCGGAGGAGACCGACGTTGGACTCCCCGATTGACCTACTGCCGCTGTAGGGAGAGGAATGTTGTGGCTCGTGGAGATGGAATTGATCCTGATGAACAAGAACAGAGATTCAGGGCTAGAATAATGAGCAGGGAACAAAATGCAAGGGGGCAAGAAACTGATTCTTACCCACGCTGTCGATTGTGCCATGTCCGGCTCCCTTCGGGTGCTCCTTTGGCGGGGCGCTTAGCGCGATTGTCACCGCCCGCCATTGTTACTGTGCGAGCTAGGGTTTCCTTTGGATTGGTTTCAACGGAAAGGATGAAGACGAAGGCAAGAGTTTGACTGGAACCGTTGAGAAGGGGAGGAGAAGGAAGGTTTATTTATAGGCTGAGCAAGAATACCAAGAGGCGAGTTATGACTGTTCCTATTCGATGGGCCGTTGGTGGAATGGGCCAAGCTCAGGTATATCAAAGGTCGCTCGGCTATGTCCTTAAACCAATAACGATCGGCTATGTCAAAAGTCGCTCGGATGTATCCCTGCGCTAAGGGCAGTCGACTATCTGAGAACCGGAGATGAATCGACTTTGCTTTGATCGGGAGTTCCAGAGCCGATTATGCTATCATACGAACGGGGATATATAAGGCACAAGACAGTGACAACAGTCAATTATTTAGGGATATAAATGTGCTGCATTCAATCTATTGCATGCTATATCTCTACCGGTGCAGAAGCTGATTGACGGCATCCAAGGCTTCGGTCTTGATTCGACTAACATCATCCAATACTGTTTGGTCTTCATCCTCAGAGCTCTGGATGTTGGATAGCCTTGCTTTGAGCTGTTGACTTTCCTTCAGACTGACCGATATTTTTGATGAAGTTGCTTCTATGGATTTCGGCATAGATGTCATCTTATCTTCATGGGATTGAATCTTACGTTCAGTTCAGCTAGTTGAGCTTCTAATTTGATCCTCTCATCCTTCATGACTTTCAGTTCAGATTCTAGAGTCGCCAGTGAATCTTTATCAAACTGAAGATTGGAGTATAAAGCTTTGACTTCTTGTTTCTTCAGAGACTTATTATTCTGCAAGGCAGTCCTAAAAGCTTTGTTTTTGTTTGCTCTCTTCACCATACCAAAATAATCATTGAGTTTGGCTGCAGACTCCAAAGAGGCCTTGAGAGGAGATGGGAGATCTTGACTGATAAGCTTAAGGATGTCCTTTATCTGATCTGAATCTTGGACCAAAATATTGATGTCCTTGTTCAGCAGATTAGCTATATCCTGCAGTCAGGCTTGGTTTTCCTCTGATAAGGTCTACTGGGAGGTAGCCTCTTTGCCTTGTTCACTGATGAAGTCATCGACAGTGAAGGAGAAGCTGATGGTTGGCTTGGCAGTATTCTTGAAAGGAAAAAATGTTAGCCGATTGGGTGAACATTGCTAAAAAATGATGGTTTAAAGTAGTATGCTACCTGCTGTGTTGATTGGGCCTCAAGATGTGGTGTGCCTTGGCTTGGTTGACTTGACTAGGTGCCTTGAGGAGGTGAATTTGGGGCTGGACCAGAGGAGTGTTCTCCTGCTAAATCATATAAAATCTTGTCTGTTTCCAACAAATACAGAAACATGAGCAGGAATTGAATGATATATAAAAGAGGAACGTGATTAGCCGAATAATATTACCAATACACTCAGCAGTTTCTTGAGCATTAGTGCTTTTGGCTTCATCAGTCTCAGTGTCATGAACTTCTGCCGATGGTTGAGTTTCTGCATCTTCAGTAAGAGGGATGTCTACTGTCGGTGAAGCATTGCTTGATCTGAAGATATTGACACATGGCTGCAATAAAGATGGTTAATATAAGAACATACAGTTTTATTCCAGAGTGAAGTTTATTACTGGATAAAACTCATACCTTGGGAGATCTTTGAGATTTCTTAGATCTCACTTTTCTGGTCACATGAATGTCTTCAAGTGCTTTCCTCTTGCCTTTGTCTTCTGAAGGAGCAGTAGCCGGTACTGCAGGGTTTTCATAAGCATTTTTAAAGTAGGAGCATTGTAGCCCAATGCAGGTTTGGGTCCAGCTTTGTAATACTCCACTGCCTTATTGGGAAGAGTAGGCTCAAAATCCTGTACATGGCAAGATTTCAGAATAGGAGATGAATATAGAAACAAGAAGTAAATAATGTAGTAAGATTACCTCACTCTCGGGAGCAAATTGAGAATATAAGTCTTGGCATAAGGGGTGGACTGGTATGTTGAAAATGTGGTTATGCCACTCTTGCCACCAGGCAGAGAAAAGGAAATGGGCATCATCCACTAGTCCAAATGGGGACGGTTCATATATTGGCAAATCTTGTCCAAGCTCAAAGACTTTTTTGGCTTCTATTTCATTAGCGATCAGCTCCCTGTATCTTATGATTGGTGAAAAGAAAGGTCTTGGGGGTACCGTCCATATCCTAATTGTCTGGATGCCACATTGGGATTGTAGAATTCATAGGTGGGCTGCACCATTCTCCCATGATGAAATTCGGCTGGTAAGGTGCATGGCTTGATGAAGGAGTTGAAAATTTCAGTAGATACCTTATCAGAACAGCCAGACTCATAGCTGAATTTGCAAGAGAAAGTCAAGTCATCAGTTTCTCTGTAAGGAAGCCAGATCACGTTATTGAAACCTTTGAAAAACAGTTTGAAGAGGTGACCAATATCCATGTCAATGATGATGGATGATGATGTTTCTCCATAGGTTTGGCAGCTCTTGGTTGTTGCTGGGTCACCCTCGGCATAATTAACCGAAGGAAAGCTTAAATTGTGAAGAGGCACAAATACTGCTTGATGCATATAGAGTTGCAACCACATTTGAATGAACCACCAAGGGTCACTCACACACGAAATTCCCTTGCCATGGTACATTTGGATAGAGATATGATGCATCATATGGTATACCGCTCCTAGGAGGTATTTACCCAGGGGAATTAGCGTGCCTGTAGCTAAATCTTTAGCCATTATCATGTGATTCAGAGTTGGTTCGTTGGATCTTCCACAGAAGATAAACCTGCATAACCACATGTTCATAAAGGCTCTGCTTTCCTTTTCAGAGACAGTACCAGTTGCTTCCATATAGGATTGGATGTATCCAACCCATCCACCTCCTGATTTAACAACTCTCTGGTTGCTCTTGCCCTTATACCGACAAGGGTGTACTGATTTGGAGACGTTTAAGCCAGTCATCATGAATACGTCGGCTAAGGTAGGAGTCATCATACCATGACCAAAGACGAAAGCGTTGATGGCGTCGGACCAGAAATGAGAGGCTGCTATCAGGAGAGGTTCATTTCTGGGCATTTCTGATAAAGATAGCTCTAGGCAGTGATTAATGTCTTGGCTGTCCCAGCTGCCACTACTCTTGCTCGACATCCGGCGATACCAGTTTCGCCATCCGGCTATTGGAGGAAGCAGCCAAGTCTTGAATGTGTTTGACCATTGATTTAGTGGAGTAACTCCGGATTTGAAAGGAATCCTCAAAGTTTTCTTCTCAATGATCTCAGTTGGGTTAGGATTGCCTATGGGACCAAGGAGATAGGAATCGGGATTTGCGGAATATAGAATCAAAATCTCGTTCTTGTATTCCTTCAATAACAATGAAATCAAGAAAGCAGATGAATTGGGAGAGAAGCAGGAAAATCGATTAGGGATTGTCGAATACATGAGAAAATGGGTTGAAATTTTACCTTTGGGTTCTCACCCTAGGTCGCCATTGAGGGTTCGATGCGGATTTGAGAATGCTGAAGTGTGAATTTATTGAGTGGCGGCTGCAGTGTTGAGCAGTATAAACCTAAAAACAAAAAGGAAGCTTGCGGTCAATTTCAGGATAAACGACTTTTATCCCAAAATTGAGGGGGCATGTGTTAACACCGGATTTTTGCACAATGACAAGTGGGCTAGTGCGCGATGAGTCAGAGGAGATGGATGTTCAGAGCATTCGGCAAAGTCCATGCGGTCGGTTAATTCTCGGATTCGGCAATCGGTTGCACAATCAGTTAATCAGAAAGAAGGGCGGTTTCCATCGGAGCGACAAAGACGGCAAGTGAGAGCCGAATTGATAACGACAATTGCGATAATTAAGGCAATGGAGACTCCGAAGGGAATCAAGATATTATTGTTTCTTCCTTTAATATTTTGTGGTCGTGTCCTCTTAGGACTCATGTCATAGCCAGGGTATAAATATAAACCTTTAGCTATTGTAAAAAGGTGTTCACAACCAAATCAATACAACCGGCCCCGTGCCAACTTCGAGTCTTTTGTCGTGTCGTCCAGTTCTTCGAGAGGAATCATCGATCCATCGACCTCCGTAAGTCTTGACAACCTTGTTATCATGTCAAGTATCATGCGGTGGATTTAGATATTGATGCAAGTAGTGTTGTTTATTATCAATGATCGTGCGGCGGATCTTTGCTTAATAATCAAGAGGTATTCGCTTGTGTTTTGCTTATGAGTAGATGTCGTGCGGCGGATGTTTGCTTGTATGCTTAGCAAAAGTAAGATAGTTATCGACTCCTGTAGATTTGGCAAGATCTATTGGGTTCATTAAGTTATCGT
>JAJDON010000085.1:0-41383 GCA_022036555.1 Microstegium vimineum
TTCGATGCCGCCGCCGAGTCCACCTCGGCACCAAGAACTGCACTTCCAGATGGAGCGCTACTGTACAAGCCCGCTCTATGGTAAAAAAGTCCAATTCTCTCTAACTGGCCAAATGTTTACACGAAGCCCTGTTTGGATACTATTTAGATCTATTTGGTTTTTGCAGTGATGCCTCTTTTGGGCTGTGATTGTATTCAGTTGAAAAATATTTTCGCGTAGTTTCAGTCGACAGTTTTGATCCCCATTCGTATGTAATTTCTAGTAAGGGTTTCCGTATCAGCGGATACACATATGTTTATTAATTTTCTACAGTATTTTAAGGTATTCTTCTATCAGTGTGGTACACATATTTACGTCGTCTACTTGAGTATTATTTCCATAGGGTCTCGGGGATTTTTCTGCATGAAAATTTTGGACGGTTTTTGGAGGATTGTACCTGCTGTAAGTTTTTTCTGCGCATACAAGGCTATTCGTCTCAATGTCATAACAAAAATATGCTGTGGGAAGGGGTTTAAAAACTAAATTCTACAAAATTAAAGGATCAATTGACTCATCAAACCATCTTATGTCATTTTTGTTGGTTTGTTCACGGAATCAGTGGAAAACAGCTGGTATTTTCAAAGCAACTCAAGTTGTTTATCAACAATCCCCCCCTTTTTGACCATGGTAACTGGAATTAAAAAATAGTCTGTTGTATTTTATCCTTCAGATCTACATTATTAACCTTGGAAAACCTTGGGAGAAGCTACAGTTGGCTCGAGGTCTCTTGAAAATGAAAACCCTGCGAAACTTGGCAGTCTGCTAGGCCCTAGACAAGGGCAGTTCCAAAATTTTGCGCAGTAAAACTGGTCCCAAAATCCATTGCGGCAGGCACACTCCGGTACATTTTCACCAACCAGAAAACCCTTCAGTGACCAGCCTTCTTATCCTGACTGCCCCCAGACGTCATCAGAAACTAATCTCTGAACAAAAAAAATTTGTTGATTCAGAAATTTACAAATCTTCTTTATCAAATTTTGTACAGCCCTTAAGGAGTCCCCCTTTGGAAACTTTCCCCACCTTTTCCCTTCTCGACACAAATCCCCTATGCGCTATGTTGATATTGGGCTTTTCCCCTGCCAAAAACAAGGGGAAACAACTTTGGGTTTTCCCTGTTCGGCGCTTCCCAGAAAGGCCTCCAATGCGGTTAAAAAATCTTTCTTCCGGGACACAAGGGGACTCAGGGTAAAGTATTTTAATATAATCTAAAACTAGTTCATTCCTAAATTTTTCTGACCTGTATAAACAAACATTTACTTTTGTCCTTCTTGAATCATATTTTTGTTTCCTTTTGCAGTTGACCTTTTCTTCACAGAGACCCGGAGGAAGCAAAGGAGCTAGAGGAAGAAGAGGCTCTGGCTGCCCTGCTAGGTGCATTTGCAGAATATACTCCCAGGGGGTGACAACTGGGTGCCGTTTGGGGAGCTGGTATGCGAGGCTCCGCCTGCTGGCATTCCAGCGCTGGTGCGACTGGGTGCTGCTCCGGTCCTTTGCTTTTTCTCATAATAATAGTTTTACATTTAAAATGAGACTTTCTAATCTTTGTAGTGGTATTCTGTTTACACATGCTTATTTTCTATGGTAATTGTTTAATTTTATTATATTGATTGACTGTATTCGACCTTTTGTGTGCCAAAGTAGTTTTCTGTGTTTATAAAGATGGGGGAAATTAATCTAGCAACTTTGATACCATGTTTTTCTGCAAGGCTTAAAATTTAAGCGATTTTTTTATTATCAAAAATTCCCTTTTACAAAGTAAAGGTTTCTATTTGTAACAATTTTTTAAAAACTTAAAACACAAGATTTGCTCTTCCAAACTAAAAGTTTTATTACATTTGTTTTTTCTTTTTTTTTTTATTACCTGGGGGGCTTACAATTTCCCCATGTGAATTTTTTGCTCCCCTATGGGGTCTGGGGGTGCACTACGGGTCCAGCAGCACACTAATGGAACGGGGGATTTCCCATTTTCGGCACCTACCCCTAAACTGGGTTAAAGAGTGAAAATGAGCAATTGATCCCTTAAAATTTTCAGAAAAAGTTTTGGGAACACTGCCGAATTAAAATTCGACCTTTACTCTCCTAATGAAACCCTTTTTTGTTATTGACTGCTGAACGCTAGTGAACCGGTGGGCCCCTTTTTGTTGTCAATCTCAAATGGATTCTTTGTTTAAGCGCTATTTGTGAAGTGTATGCTTTGGTTGCAGCAAATGTATTTGCCCTTGCTTGTTGCGGATCGAAAACTCTGATGAGGTTTTGCTTAAAGCTGAGAGGGCTTGATTTTTGGTTGGCTTAAAAACAGGGTCTGATTTTGGTTTGCCCCTCGGTCTGGGCGTGCCGGGTTTGGGGGACCTCCGCACGCTCCGGGCCGTATGAGGCCATGCCCAAACCCGCATTACACGCGCCGCCCCCCCCTCGTAAATCTGACCGTCCTTTCTTTCTGATTTCGGGAACGTAGTTTTTGAATTAACAATAACTGCGGTTCGCCGAGCGCCGACGCCTTAACCAGTCGGTGCCCCGGGGTCCACCAGCACCGGCACGGTCCCCGCCACCTGCAATGCAACGCCCACCTTTTTCACTTTTTGGCGCTGTGATTGGTCTGTGGGACGGGTTTTAGCAGGAGTAACGTCCCTGTTGGGCCCGGGTGTTTGTTTTTAAATAAAAACCTCTTGGTGGCCGGGGACGTAGTCCCCGCTCCCGCCGCCCCGCCTCCCCGGCCATTTTTGACTGCCAACGCTGCCCCGTAAGGGCAGGGGGTTCATCAGTGACCATACAAAACCATGCTCCTACTCACACCTCGTCAGTGGGGCAATTCAACCTGATCGACAGCCCTTTGCTTGGCTTATCAGTTTCTTATCCCTACTCCATAACAAAAAAGCCAGAAACAGTCTCGGTTATCAGCCACCGAAACGAACAAACGAACAGGGCATGAGATCCGTCACAACTCATCATTTCCGTCCTCAGCAGGGCCCCTTCTCCACTCCCTCCACGTCCTGCAACCAACCACACGCAAATTAAAATTCAAGGGGGACAAACTAACGCACGCCCCAACCACCATACTCGCGCACATAAATTTCCCGGCCCGCCGCCCATCAAGGCCCCATCACGCCATGCATGGGCCATTTAATTTCCAAATGGCAGCTCCATTTTATGGCAGGCATTTATAAAGGACAGCCCCCCCAGTATCCGGTAGGTAGCGACCTGGGGCCTGACGCGGGGGGCGTTCTTCATTTGGGACCCTAACTGGCCCGATGCTTGCCAATACAGTACAAAACAGTACACTGTGCCATGGGGGGCGGGCCGGGCGCACGCAGACGACAAGCTAGGGGATTCAAGGTTCATTTTAAGGGGGTGCACCGGCCACCGGGCCCCGCACTGTGCTTACGTACAAAACCTTGCATGACAATGAAGGGATCCAGCGTGTCTCGCGTGCGCGTACGCCGTTCCAGCTAGGAGTTGGAGCCGCCTTATTCCCTTCCGCCTGGCCTGGGACCTGGGTTATCATCAAGATGACAGTGGAAAAAGGGTATCAGCAGAAAACGAGGACGAGCCACTATTTTAGATAAGGGAGATTGGAGACGGCGACGACCCACAACCATATAGATTGAACAAGCTTCTGATGTACTGTAGTAGTACTTCTGATGGACCGCTTGTATTATATTATCGAGCAAATGTGGTGTCAAACTGTCAATGATCGTCGTCGTCGATCGACATCAGGTACCCAAATCGCAAAAAAAAAAAGGATTCTTTTCTTTTTTTTTCCCCCCTTTTTATTTTGGAACGTTTTATTTTTTGAACCAAATTGAAATGCTCTCGAAAAAGATAGGATTGAGGATCATGATATGGCCAGGAAGATATATATAGCTTATGAAATTCTAGATTTCAGTAGCACGCGTGAGAATTGAGATGTTTTTCCAAAAGGGGAACTTCAGGAATCACTTTGATCAATGAAAACCTTTTTCTGCTTCCACCTACCGAGCACTGGCGTGTCAACTGTCAAAACAACTACCCTTGAATCGGGCCCTTCCCCAATGGGGGCTAATAAAACATTTTTCCTTAAAAATAATATAGGACATTTTAGATACCACCAAAATTTACAATGCAGCAAAACAGGGCCCCCCCCAAAGTTAACGCATCTTTTCTTCTCTGCTATTCCCCCCTTTTTTTTTTTCTCTATCTTTTTTTTGGTGCAAACAATTTTTTTCATCAGACCCCAGGATTAAGGCCTTCCCACCCCCCCAAAACTTTTTGCATTCCCTTCCCATAGCTTCTTGATTTTTTTTGGGCCCAGTAAACAATCGCCCTCCTCTCAAGCTCCATGACATACTACGGGATTGCCTGAAGCCGGTGATTTTGAAGGCTAAATTGCTTACCCCTGGCCCCAACGAGGAAAAAGAAACGCCACATTTGGAAGGGTTTTTTGGGGAAAAACGCCCCTATAAAACCCCCCCCCCCCCAACCCTTCGTTTTTAAAAACTCCACACAAATAACTAAAAGGGTTTTTTATTTTTCCCCCCCCCCCTCCCCGGAAAGCGAAAAAAGAAACTGTCCCACTGACTTCCCAAACGACCCCAAATCGGAAGAGGCCCGGGGGCCGGATAGAGTTTGGTTTGAGGGAAAAACCTTCCTAGAAAGCCCCTCCCCTTACCAGAAAACGCCCAATTTCCCTTTTTCTGGGGGCCACAAAAATTCTTTTTTGGGGAGCATTAAAAGTTTTTGCAGAAATCTATCATAGCCCCCCCATAAAAAAGCCCAACCCCTCCCCAAAAACCCCCAGAGTTTCCATAAAAAACCCCCCCCCCATGCCCCCGGGGGGGGAGATCAAGAAGGGGCGACAGCAGCAGCAAAAAAAGCAAGGGGGCAGCGAGCAGCAGGGAAAAGACGACCAGACCCAATGCCCCCCTGGCCCGAAAGATGATGGGGGAATCTGAGAACCCCGCTTAAAGGAAGTCCCGGGAACCAGGGGAGACGCGAACACGGATGAAAGGACCCCAACAAATTTCCCCTGGGGGGGTTACTGGGGGCTCCCCAGGGGGTCCCGTGGGTCCCCCCCTCGAAAGAAATAAACAAACCCCAAAACCCTTATCATGTTTGTTTTTTTTTTTCCCCCAAATTTTAATGGCAAAAGTTTTTTTTAAAAACAATTTTTTTTTTTTTCTTTTTTTCTAGTATAGACCCAAGTCTCCCGTGCAAATTACCATTTTTTTTTTTAGGGAAAGCCCAAAAAAATAATCAATTTAATTTTTTTTTTCAAAAAGTTAACTTTTTTTAAAACAGTTTTTATTTTAGCTTTATAACAAAGATAAAAAAAATTTTTTTTTTTTAAAAAAATTTTTAAAAAGAAAAACATTATTACATTTCCTCCCTCTCCTAATCTTTAAATCCATATTATCGGAAAGTTCTTCAGGACGTTTGTTCCCACCAATTAACCATATTTATTTTTGCACGACTGTCCCCAAAATGAGTCGAAAAAAAAAAAAATCCAAAAAAAATTTGTTTTAATATTGTGGGTCATGAATAATAACACGGAAATCCCAATAAGGATGTTGACAAAAAAATTTACCCTACCCAAATAGGAACTGACATAAGAAATGGATCCAAGAAAAAGCAGGTTAAAAAAAAAAGGGACGAATTAGCCACGAAGCCGCAATACAGACAAACAGACTGAATGCATTTCCCTCGCACTTAAGCCTCCTTATAAGCCCCTAAGCGTCTCGGTTTTTAGGTACCGCACCGCCCCCGCCGTAAGTTCCTAAACAATGCAGCCAGGGGGTACAACAACGAAATACCCAAATATATGGCCCAGATCCATAAACATGGAATGTAAATATCTATCTTGCCGTTGAACTCGCCAGTCCCCCCCGCTGAATCCGACGATCCCCCAGCCTAACCCTGCCCCCCACCTGTTTCGGCGGTTCCTCGTTTTGTGGAAAACCCCACCAGAGGGGCCCACGGAGACCGACGGCAGCCGTCCCTCCCGTTGACAAGCCCCCTATTGGCGCCTCCCCTCCGAAATCTTCGCCCAGGCCCCGCCCGCAATGCGAGCCCGAAATTTGGGGTAACGTGGGTTCCCCCCTGGCAAAAAACATGGAGCACGAAATAGAAAGCCCCGCGATGGAAGCGGCGTGCCCTTATCCCTACGCCGTCCCGTGCCCCTAATCGACGACGTTTTTTGGTGCAGGACGTTTGGGGTAACAAATACCGCGTTGGAGCCCGGAGCCATCCCCGTCCTACCGGAGCCCCTCCGATCGGTGGTTTACCCGTCCGAATGCGAAAACACCCTTTGAACGCCCCCCGAAGCCTACCGATAAATCCCGCCCCGTGGGGCGTCCCAAATGGCAAACCGTCCCCGACCCCCGGTTTCGCTATGCAAGCGGCCCCCCGCCGTCCCCCGGTTGGGAGGCCCTTACAATGTTTTTTGACCCGGTTCCCCCCCCCCCCTCACCCGCTTGTTGGCGGGGAGGCCCCTTATGGAAAACCGTTCGACCGCCCCGTCCCCCGCTGCCAAACCAAGCCGGCGCCCTCGGGGAGCGCTTTGCCGATGTGGGCCGAATTCCTTAGGATTATAAATTTTGGGAATATGCCCCCCCAATATAAAAAAAAAATTTCCCATATTACAATTTCGGTTTAAATAACCGTTAAGAAAAATTTTCAATAATAAATTTTTTAAAAATTGATAAAAACCAATGAAAAAATTTCAGTAATATGTAAAAGGCTTTAATTTTCCAATGAATTATTTTCCAATACCATCCAGTACCAAATAATACAATCCCCAATACGTATTTTTGGGGGGTTTGGCCTACGGGATATGGATTTGTTCTTTGACTTATAATTATGTAGGTAAATGAATAAGATATACTGAAGAACATAATATTAATTTTTCTGAATTATAAGTAGAGATCGACGTTTTCCAAATGGACATAAATGTATTGAAAATTAGATCATATACATCAAATCCAAAACTCAAAAAGTTTGAATCCTCACCTGAACTCAAATATCCGGGGGCCAAATCCCTAGCAGTTCGGTAACCCCCTCCCCGTGGGGGACGGACGAAAGCCTGGACCCGGAAAAATTTTCCAACGAGGACGACTGGGACATCGCAGGCACCCTGCGGGATACGATAGACCCGGCAGGCGACGCGGCATGAAACGGTAAAAAAAATTGCGGTTTAACTGGCGTTTGAACCCCGTAAGGGCAAAAAGGGCCGACCGAAGTCCGAACCGACCCCCTCCAAGTCCCCCGTAAAGGCGTTTGAAAACTTTCGAATCCGCCCCCCCTGTCCCGTGATTTCCATGGCCGTTTCTCCCCTCCCCGTCCGCTGTCCCATGGACCTGCCCATGGGCCCCCCCTGCGTTGGCCCCCCCCCCCCCGCGAGTGGCCCGGGCGTGCCCAGGTTACAATTGTCACGGAAACATGGGAAAGTCGTGGAGGCCCCCTGGCCCCTTTTCCCCCTCACACTCCGAGGAAATGGGATTTGTGGGCCTCCCCTAGTGGGCGGAGGTGACCCGGGTTTTTTTTGAGAATGAGGTTCCGTGATCCTTCGAAATGAGGGACGGTGCTCTGGAGAAAAATTTCCCAATTATAGTAAAAAAGGATAAACACGCCAAATCTCACCATGCCCACAACAAATGAAGATGATTATATGCTTCACCCTATGCCCAATATAGTTTGTGGATTTTTTTTTTTTCCGTGAACGTTAAACGGAATTCCACCGTCCACCCCTTAGGGTCCCCTTAAAATGTTTGGATTTTTTTATCTATCTTTTTTAATGTTGCTGCAGCACAAAAATTAATATTTAAGAAAGTTATTTTATTTAAGCCTCAAAATAATATACGTGGCACAAAGAACGAACGGGTGAAAAAAGTATACGGTACAAAGGATTTTCCGAATATTTTACCCGATTTTTCAAAAATTGTAAAAAACGTTTTAATAAATACACAAAGTGTCCCGGAATATGGAACCGCACAAAGGCCTTTATTTTTTTATGAAGTACAATCAATGATTTCCCCCCCCCCCAATCGCCATTACCCAAACCCTAACTAAACACATCCATATCTACAAACCCTGACCAGCCGATCGCGCACAATGAATTAGGGACCCTCGCTGATAATGTTAGTACCCATAACTACAGTAGGAAATTCCAGGAAGTCCCCGTTCCGTCCCCCCGATGGGTTCCCCCAGGCCCGGCCGGGTTCCCAACAGCAGTCCCCCCCTGAAAATTCCGGTCGCCTTCCCGGTCTGGAAACGTGCCGGCCCCGGGTGACCCTTCCTCCGGCCCGGGCCCCCCCTTCCCGGCCAAGCCCGCCAGAGCGCCATTGGCCAGCTTTCCCAGCTCCCTTTGTTCAAGCAAAGTCCCCCTCGATCACGTGGCCCCCCCTCCCGCGGGCCCCGCGGGCCCGGTCCTCCCCCCCGCGCCCCCGGCCCCCCCGCCCAGCCCCCGTACAACCAACCGGGCCCCTCCCCCCCCAACACTGCCCAAACCGCAACGCCACGCGCCTCATGCATCCTCCGGTCAGAAAACGAAACCCAACGGTTCCCACAGGCCTTCAAGTTCCCTCTTTCCCGAAAAACAAGGCCGGAACCATACCCCGTGGCCTGCCCCCCGTTACGTGCCCATGCCCCAACTGGGCAAAGAAATGCCGGGTTGCTCCGGGACTCGGGAGGAGGGAGTTTGCCATAGCAATACGTATACGTTACCAATGGACCTGCCTTTTGGCCGCCCCGATCGCCAAGCCCGCCCCTTCCCAATCAACGGTCCGGTGTGCCCCCGCCCCGGATATGCGCCCGGCCCCCCCCCGTCCACCAGCTACCGGCAACGGCTCCCCTTCCACCCGCCCCTTAACCCACCATGCTGCACGCAAATGCAAAGCGCAACGACCACCCCCGACCCCGAAAACCCCCCCCGACCCCCCGTGCGGTTCCCCTTTGTCATAAACACGCCCCGCCCTAAACCACCGCCCCCCCCCCGCCCCCACCGGCCCCCCCCGTAAAATAGACAGCACGCCACCCGCCCCTAAACGCTGCAAAACCTTCCCGTCCCCCGGCCCAACAACGTGGCCAGTGGGGTGCAAGCGATCCGGGTAGATGCGTGGGGCGGGCGGTGGTCCCCAGAAAAGGATAAATTTGGCCCGGTCCCCCCCCCCGCCACGGACCGGCGGCCCCCAGTATACCCTCTTCAAGCAAACCGATAAGGGTCCCCCCCCCGCCAGGCGGGCATAGTCCAGCCCTTGCCCCTGCCCGACCGTGGTTTGGACCACGGATCACGCCGGGGGAACACACCCCCCGCCCCTTCCCAACGGCACCACTTCCTTCCGCTGCACAAAACCCCTCCGCAGAGTCATCCAGAGTTTTTTACATCACACAGCAGTGGAACCAACCCCCATGATCCCCCCTCCCCGGTTTTTCAGCACCCCATGCCCATGCCAAGAAAATCCCCTCCCAACGCTAGCTGAAGAGTTAAAATGCATTTATTCAATTAACGGTCTCTATCGCGCGGTGGGGACCGATGCCCCTTTGAGGCAGGATCCCGGGCCAGGTGGGTGAAATGGACCCCCCCTTTGAGCCCCACCCTCCACCGTAACCCCCCCCCCCTTGCAACGCCAAACAAATTCAGCCTAAAAAAAAGAAAAACAACACAACACAACCCCCATCAACCCACTCGACCGTTTTTTAAATTATATGCCGGCAAGGACAGCCTCACCGTCACGGCAAATGATCGAATCCGCCCTGTAACAGTGATCCCCAAAAAGGCCGCCCTTTTAGGTCCCTGTTTATAACAGCCCAAGTAAACGGCCCCGAATAAAAGCCAATGCCCAATTCAAGGGCCCCCAAAACTGGCCGGTTGACCCCTATTTGGACAAGATCCAAAGGAAAAGAAAAAAAAATGCCAGTAAGGCCACCGGTTCCACTAAAAACCCAGCCCATGGTTAGTATAAAGTGGGCCCCATAACTGCTGCCTTCCCAAAGAACCATAGCTTTTTCCAGTTAAATCTACGTACGTTACAAACTTTAGTGTCAGAGCCCCCCCCTATAATTCCCCCCCCGTATGTTTTGGAAATCCCGTCCATGCATCCCCCACCCCATAAATCTGTTTCCTATAGTGCTTAACCCCACTAACTGTGGGAATGCCCGGAACCCCCACCATGCATAATGGGGAACTCCCCAAGATTCCAAGAAAAATTATTATGGCACGGACACCAAAATCTTGCTCTGTAACCGTAAACCTTCCATGGACAACGATGGAATCCAGCCCGTCTCTCCCGGGGGAAATCCGTTTATCCACCTTGGAGCCTGGAGCCCCACCCTTCCTAAAACAACAACACGTATCAAGAAATTGGCAAAGGAAAGAACCAATGGTTTTTCAAGTTTTTTCTCCCCTTTTCAGAAATGTAAAAGGAGTTCGTTTTTCATCCACCAGTTGAACGAATTTCCTGTTAGCTCCTAAATCAGAGATTTTAAAATCGGGGGGGGGGAGCAAAATGTTTCCAACCTTCAACAGCCCGCTTGGTCCCCCCTATGTCGCTGGTCCCCTAAATGTAAACATTAAAACCCTCAAGGTTTTACAAACCTGGCCCCCCCCCCCCCCGGGAGCAGGGCCAATTTCCAGCCAATGAAAACAATCTCTTCCAGTTTTTTTAACAGACAAAAAACATTCCCTAAATAAAGAAAAAAAAAGGGGAAAAAACTAATTTGGGGAACAAAGTTAATGTATGAAAGCTTGGTTTGCAATGCTCTGCATAAATGTATTGACCGAATCTACCTCCATTCCAAATTATAAACAATTTTTGTTGTTTTTTCCTACTATTTACCATTGCTACTCCTATGTAATCCCCTTGAAATATAGACCAAAATGTATAACGAAGTACATATAATATCCTGAAAAGCCCCAATACGTCTTTTCTAAAGGTGGGAATGGACCCAGAGGAGCTGAAAGATTTTTTAACCCTACCAAGTAAAGCAAAATGGTGTTTTTTAAGCAAAACCTGGAATATTTGTATTGTAAAAAATAAACATAATTTTTCCACTGTAAACTTTAGGAGAGTTTAAACCTAAGATAAAACAAAGGCACTGTAAATAACAATAAACTGTTTTTTTGATATCAGCTCACGCAACCTACCCAAATCGCAGGGCCCCCTGTCCAACCCGTTTATAGGAACAACTGCCCCTTGAAAATCCCCCCTAACGCTCAGCTCGGCCGTAAAAATCAATGCTGCCCCCGAAAAATCCCCCTTTTCCTCCTTGCACAACTAAGGTACACAACGAAATATTTTTCAGAAATTAGGTAGCAAGCAAGAAGAAAGAGAAAATTTTTAAACCTAAAAAAAGATCAATGCCCAGGGCAAAATCACAATACCCATAGAACTGATAAAACCCCCGAATGGGACGTTTTCCCACAGCCCTGGAGGCCAACATCCCCTCGATTCCTGCAGCCCTTGATGAAAAGGAAAGCCCAAACACCCTGTAGACAAAATTTGAAAAACATATGTAACAATCCCCCTCCCATACGACTAAAGACCCGAGTACATCACCAGATGCCCCCCCCCCCCCCCCCCCCCCCCCCCCCCCCAACCCCAAAAAATAAACGATTTTAACCAATTTAATGGGTTTACCCATGCTTGCGTCAAGCTCCTTGCTGTTGGGCCCCCTCCCCCCCTGAAAACGAACATTTAAACCCAGGGTTTGTTGGAGATAAATAGCAACGGTTTTAATCCCATTTAAAATTTTGAAAAAATGACTTGAAATTTTGGTTTAAACCTTTCTGGTTTGTGCCTAATTAAATGCCTTTCCTGTAGGAGCGACCCAATTATTGGCCCGGGAAGGGCATATTATCACCCTAAGTCAGATTTTGTTGACCCCCATGTCCCCCCTATCCCTTGGCTCACAATCTATAAGGACTCGTTGGCCCGTAAAACCCACTTGTGTAAAAATCGATGCCGGGCCCAAAAAAGTAAGGACCCCATTTTTCCTGAATGAGGTTTAAAAAGTATGGGAGGCAAAACAGTAACAGAATTTCTTTCCCCATATTCTTGCAAAAATAAGTATTTTTTCCCCCCCACACCCCCTCCCTCAAGTGGGTATACTTCCCCCCATCCCTCCTGCCTCCCCCCCCCCATTGATGTAATTCATAGGTGCATCTTGGTAGTGCTTTTCCTTGCGAGGTTTTTTCTGATATTCCCCCCCGACATTAACCCTGGGTAGATTATCCTCCCATTCGGCCTGCATTACACATGTTTTAAAAAAGGTCCACTTCCTTTAGATTGCAATATAGTATCATTACAGTTATACATGGTTTAGAAAATTCCAGAAAAAATAAGCCAGACAAGAAAGTTTTTTTCCCCCCCCCCTTTTTTTTTCCAGTCAGGGCCACTAATATCCTTTTTCATTTGACAAATGCGAAACTTTTAGGATAAACCCTTTTGTAGCTTTTAAAAAATAAACAACTCCAGTTTTAATCCCCCATTTATTTCACTTCCTAGCCTTTTATTTGGAATGGACCCCCCCCTTAAACCACTAAAAATATTAGTTCCTCCAACTGTTTCCAAACCTAAGTCCCCCCCTCCAAAAAACAGTAGATTGCCTAGAGGTTTTTTTAAGCAAAGTAGATTGAATAAGAAAGTTTTACAATACAATTTTTTTCCTCCTAAGTTGTGCAACAAACAAGATTCCCAAGGAGGGAATTATCCTACAATATTGGCCATCCAGAAAATAAGGAATTTAAGATAACCCAAACCAAGTTGGGCCCCAAACTTTATTGTTTTTTTTTTTGGTATACAACAAAATGTAAAATTATTCTGATGCCCCTCGTCCCTTTGGCCAACTCTAACCTCCCAACCCCCCTCCACAACCACTTTTAAGGGAAAACAGTAAAAGGAAAAATGTTTCCATTTTTAAACCAAAACCAAATTGGAAACCCTCCCCTAAGAAATGCAGATGTTAGGAATAAACACCAAACTACCATATGCATATGTTAGTAACTGCAAAAATGAAAAAAAACGTAACCAAGTCACAAAACTAGTAATCTACATATTTGAAGTGAACTAAAAAATTATGAAACCACAGTTTTTTCATTGAAAAGTCCAGAAGAAATTCTCGTTAATGGCAAACTGAAAAAATTTCAAACACAGACGTAAAAGGACACCACTTGACCTAATCTTGGATCCCCCACATATGGGTTTTTTTCAAGTTGGAATTACATTTCCTTTTCCTTTGTCCCGTGGTTTGGAACCCCGGGGTTCCCCCCAAGAACCCCCACCAACGAGTAAATTATTTTGTATATACCCGCGATGCTCCCTCCCCCTCTCAAGACTGATCCAAGGAAATGGGACACAAGAATTTTTATCCCCTGGGTTTTTCCGGTGCCGAAGAAGGCCCCTACCCCGTTCCAGCGGGGGAGGGATACTTTGGTATTAATCCCCTCCCTCCGCCACCCAAAAAGCCTGCTCCGTAAAACAAGGGGGGTAACAACCAGTGTATTTACAAACGAAGTTTCCGTCCTCCCGAGGGTCGATCGAGCGGAATTGTGTGTGTGGTGTGGGTCCCCCCCGAGGGGTCCTTGAGAACCCAGGGGTTCCCCGCATTGGGAAGTACCCCCTCCACAAAAAGAAATAAAACCTGGAAAAAAGGAAGTCTCCTGACAAGAGGGACCCCCCACCCCTTTATTCCCCATCTACCTCGGGCCGTCGTACCCCCCCCCCCCTTTTTTTATAGCCCCCCCCAAAGGGGGGGGAAGAAACCTCCGAGGTAACAGGGCCCCCCCCCTTAATAGTAAGAAGTAGGCGGCTGCGCCATCCCACGGCCACATGTCCGGCGAAAGAAGAAAACATTCCCGAAGCACTGCTGTGCGGGCGTGGGGTCCCGTTCCCCGTCCCCCCTTCCAGGCGTCCCCCCCCCGGTCGGTTTGGCATCAAAGAAAGAAAAAGTCCCACCCGTCCCCCGCAGTTAACAATATTTTCGCAGCGGGCCCACGAGCCCCCCCCATGCCGAAGGTGGGAGGGGCCGGATGGGACCGTCCTCCCCTTTCCGTACCGGAGTTTGGTTTGAAGAGGAAGGGGTTCGAGCCCCCCCCCTTCGGTCCGGAGGGGGGGGGGGTCGAGCCCCCCCGTAATGACACCTTCCCAGTTCCCCCACCGTTTCCCCCGAAGCCGGTCGTCCGAGGGTTTCGCCCACTATTTCCCACTTTTCCCCACCGAGGGGGTTACTGTAAGAAAGTTCCCCCGTACTTGGCCGTAAGTGGGGGGCGGCAGTGGGCCGCCAAAAAACAGTCGAACGGGAGCGGGGACTGGTACCCGGGGAAAAAAGATGGGGCGGATATTTGACCAAGCGGAACGCAGGCCGCCCCCCATTGTCCGTCAGGTGGGGTTTATTTACTATTTTACCCCATGACCGGAGTGGTTGTGGTTTACTCCCCGAGCCCCACACCCCCCCGTCCGCCCCCACGGTGGGGGGGCCTGTAAGGAGGTTCGAGGCGTTCCCCGACGGGTTTTTTTTATTTGAAAGGGGGGGGTCCCGATGTCCGAAGGTAAGAAAGGCCCGGGGGTCCGTTCCCGTCTATCCGACCCCCATCCGTCCCGTCCGTTCGAGGGTAGAGCCCCGTGGGGGTCCCACCCCGTTCCGTCCATCCCCGACCCCCCTCGTCCCGTTCCCTGTCGGTAGGTATAAGGCCCCGGGGGGGTCCGTTACGTCCCGGTGGGACCCCCCTCGTTTCCGTCGTCCCCCGAGGTGGAAGCCCGGGGCAGTGGCTTTGGGGGTTTTCCCGCAATCGGTGTAGCGGGTGGGCCCCCACCCCTGATTGATGGGGTGCCCCCACGTCTCCCCCAACCGAAACAAATAGGTCTGATCCCGTTGGCCCTTAAAAATGGGGTTTCCTAGTTTATTAGCGTAATATTTTAAAGGGTTTTAGTGGGTACCCCCCTAACCTTCCCTCCGTTACCCGACAGTAAAAAGCCCCCCGAGGGCCCCAAAGAGGATTGGACCTTAGAACTCCCCCCTCCTGGGGGCTCATGGAAAATACGCGTTTACCTGGCGGGGGGGGAAAGCAAGAAATTGTCCCCCCCCGGAGGGTTTTTATATCCCCTTGGCCCTGGCAAGGGTTTAAGTTGGAGAAATCCCGATTCTCCCGGGGGGGGGGTTGGGGCCCGCGAGCCCGCAACCCCCGCCGGGGAAAAAAAAAACCCCCGAGGCCCCAAGAGAGTTTGGATTTAGAAACCTCCCCTCTGGGGGGGCCTAAACAATACGTTTATTGTAGTGGGGGTTCCCCCCTTTTTAAAGAGGATACCTGAAGAAAACGCCGGCAAACCCTGTCGAGGGGATCCCGATCTCCCCGTTTTCCCCTTTTCCCTGCCAAAGAGAAAGTGTTCCGAGGGCCGGCTGTCCCCGAAACCCTACCCGAAGGGCCCAGCCCTTTCGCTCCCCCTCGAGCACCGCTTGGAAGTCCCCCCAAAGAGCGCCTCCGCCCCGAGAGGTCACTCCCCCTGTCCTTTGCCCCAGGGTTTTAACGCAGGGTTTTTCCCCGACCCTCCCCACTTTCGTCGAGGGGTTTGGCCGTGGGCGTAGTCTCCCGGGCACCCTCGAGCCCCCTCCGAATGGGCTAGGGGCTTACCCCACTTAAACCCCTCCCCCTCCGTAGCGTCCATTTCATATTTCCCACGGATCCTTTTCGCTCGGATCCCGTGGGGTGAAGACATCGAGCCCCTTATCCCACCGTTAGGACCACGACGAAGCCCCCGAAAGTCCCCCCTCGGTGGAGCCCTTGTTTATTTCTCGGCATGAAGGTCCCCCCCCACCCCATTAGAAAAATGGCCGCCCTTGTAATAAACGGGGGGTTTTTAAAAATCCCGAGAGAAACTCGAACCCCCCCGTTCGAGATAAAAGGGGAAACAAATCGATAGTGTCCCGGAAGGCCCCCGTTCCTCATTTTTTAAACAAGCAAGGCCGTTACGGGCCTTTGCCTTATACACAGACCCATATGACCACCAAGTGCCAAACCCCCGTTTCGCTAGGAAGGATGGTGGCTCGATGCTCTCCCCAGCGTAAAAGGGGAATCCCCCTTTAGGGTGTTTCACTAGGTATGCCCCTCGGATTAATGTACCCCAGGGACATTCTCGGACAATCGTTTTTTCCCCCAAGCCTTCCCGTGGGGGCAAAATCCCCCACCCCCTTGACTTTTCCCGTGGGTTACTTCCCCCGAGGCCCGGGGCTTTGTTCCCGAAAACTCCCCGTTTGTCGTGGGAGCCCAGCCTTCGCTCCTCAAGATTAGGGGGGTGGACCGGAAGTCCGATAACCATGGGGTCCACCCCCTTCCCCCTGAACTCAAGAAGTACTCGAGGGCGCCCCTGTTCCCCCGAACCCCTAAGTACGGGGCCCAGCCCAACGCCTTCCCCCTCAAGATTTTGAGAAACGGATTGGTTCCCGTCCCCCATCCGAACCGCCTAATCCTCCAGGAGGAGGAGTTTCCTCCGAAAACCCCTTTTTAGGTTTAGGGGACCCCCGCCCGAGGGGGAAAAAGCAGGTGGTTTGTTGTATTGAAACTTTGGGGGAAAACAATAACCTGTGTCCCCCCCCGGAACTCTTCCGAGGGACCTGCCGAAACCCCCGGACGGGCCCCCAGCCTTTAATCCCCTTCGAGGCCCCATGTAATAAATTTTGCAGTTGACGACCCGAGGCCCCTCCTTTAATCCAGCCCTCGAGCACGTCACGAGGGGGTGCCATATCGAGCCCCCCGTTTTACGTAGGCCCCGGCCCCTTTTGGTCCCCCCTCGAGAAATTTTTTTTTGGGGGGGTGGGACCAGGTTCCCCCCAAAACACCCCGAAGGTCAATTTCCCCCTGGGCCCCTCGGGCACTCCCCGAAGGGGTAGCCGTCCGAACCCTCCTCCTCTCGAGTGGCCAGCCTCCCCTTCGCTGCCCTACAATGATTTTCCCCTTACCCTCGAAGAACGTGGGGGGTTTTTTCCCGGCCGCCGTCGCCCCATTTTTTCGGCGGGTTGGTACCGATCGGCCCGCAACCCATGGGGCGGTAACTAAGCGCGGAGTACGGCGCGGAACCCGATGGAAAAATAAGGGACGTTTTACCGCCCCTTATCCCTTGAGGGTAATAACGAGGGAAGAAGGACAGGGGCGAAAATAAAAAGCCCGGAGAATTCCCCTCTAGCCTGTGCGGTTTGGCCGGGATCCCGTCCGTATTGTTCCCTCCCGCGCTCATAAATAATGGAGGGCCCGAGGCGTCACCCCCCCCGGTGCCCCTTTACGCGCAATTAGCCTTCCCCCGCCCCCTCCCTTGCCCTTCCGTCCTTCCCCTCCGCCGTCCCCTTTCTCTCTCATTCTGCCCATAAGCGTCCCCGCCGGGCAGGAAAATCCCCCTGCGCCGAGTGAGTAGAAGAAAAAGAGAAAAAAACCCCAGGAAAAAACCGTAAACCCTCCGCCCTCCCCAAAATCCGAGCCAAAAAACCACCCCGCTCCCCAATGGCCCGCTTTTTCCCCCCCCCCAGCTCCTTCGGCGCCGGCGCCTGGCCCTGCCTTCCTCGGTCCCCCCGCCAGTTCCGGAAGCTGGAGGGGTTGGTGGAGAAGCGGGGCTCCCCCTTCCCCTTTCCGGCCCCCGTTCTATCCCCTCCGACGGAAAGAGGGCGGAGTGATTAAGCTCCCCGCCACCCCGAAACCCCACGCAGAAGCCCCCCCCCCCAAACCCGCCCCGGAGGGGTATGTGGGTGTCCCCCGCTTTCCCAAGGCCCCTTCCACCGGGCCACCAAGGAAAACACCCTGGGGGGGTTTCCCCCCCCCAACCCCGCATTTCCCTGCGCGCGCCTCCTCCACCCAATTATGAAGTGGAGAGCCTCCAGCAACCTTCCACTTCCCTAACGTCGTCCCAGCCAGCGGGCCGCGGTCCCCCTTTTTTTCCGCCCCCGCGGGGTGCGAGGGGCTATCTGGGGAAATCGAAGCCCCCCATTTGGTAAAATCCCCCTGGATGCCCCCTTCCCCCACCCAAAAACCTTCCCCAAGGCCAACCCCCCCCCCCTCATTCCCACCACCCTCGGTTCCCCACAAGGGGGCGTCCCCCGTTCCGGGAAAAAGGGTCCAAAGGGGCCCGGGAGGCTTGCAAAGCATCCCCTAAAACGGCCAAGCGGCCCTGACCTCCCTGGCTTTTCTTCCATGGCGAACCCAGAATCCCCCCTCGAAGCCCCATTCCGGGTGGCCAATTCAGGATGGTATCCTACCCAACCTGAGGAACACGACGTCCCACCTGCTCCACCAGCGTAACACCGTGAGGAAACAACTCCCCCCCAACGCCGACCCCCGAGCGCTTGGAGTTACGTGCCGTTCCGACGGTACAAAGCAAAAACCCAACCCTCAAAGGGCTTTTGCTAGGACACGCCGCTTCCCCCCAGGCGTTCCTTGCATGGGGAAGGGTCCCTTTAAACCGGAGATTCGCTGGCATCAAATCCAGCGTTCCCATCGACCGGGGGTTTTAATTTTCCCCCCCTGCCGCATGGATAGGCCTCCGGCCCCCCTCCCCCCCGACCTCCCGAACGAGATGGGGTATCCCCCCCCCCCCGGGGGACGATGATTTTCCCCCCCACGGGGGTGGCCGCTATTTTCCCGGATCCCAAAGGAATTGGGAGTTTTTGAACCCCCCCAGACCCGCGTTGGCCAGCCCGCGTTCCCGCTCGCTTTTTTTTTTTTTGCGGGGGGGTTTTTTTTCGCCCTCAAAGGAATGTTCCCCCCCACCCGCGAAAAGGGTCCCCCACATGAAGCCGAAAACGAGGCTTTCTCCTACGAGCCAGGTAAAGAAATCCCCCCTTCATTTTTTTTACCCTTTTTAAGTCCCCCCCTCCGCTGCCGACCCTCGCCCCTACCCGTTCCTTTTTTTCTATCCCCTGCTTGTTCTCTGACCACCTTGGCGTCCCCCCCCCGCAAGGGAAATGTTGTCCCCCCCCTAACAAAGGCCCTCGCTTACCCCCCCCCATACCGCCGGGTGGCCCCCCCAGGAGGAACCGGCCAACCGAGGGAAATGCGAAACCGCCTCCCGCGCGGAGAAGCAGAAGGGGCCCCGAACAAGACAGAAAAGAGAAAGGAAAGAACCCAAAGAAAATGCTTCTAGAGGGAAAGAAGCCAGAGGAAGGCACCGTTCCGGGCCCCACCTAGAGGCGGTTGGGGGCCCCCTCGATGAGGGAGCTATTTTGTTCCCCCCGCCCCCCCACCCCCCGGAAGGAGGAAAAAAGGACGAGTAAAGAAGGAATGAGAAAAGACGAAAGGAGGATGAGGGCGATGAGACGGCGCTGCAAGGCAAAGCCCGGCTCCCCGCTTGCTCAAATTACCGGAGGGGAGGGGGGGGGGTCCGAACCATCGAAAAAGAGTCGGCCCCCCCACCCCATATCCCCCTGTTTTGAAGTTGGGCCCCACGGGGCGGAGCGCCCCCCGTTGGCCCCCCCTCCCGCAAGAAGTCCCCGCGCGCGGCGGACCGCGGTCCGCAGACGCCGCGGGCCCTCCCGGTCCCGGGGGGGTCTCACCCCGAATCGAGCCCGAGGCCCCCGACAGCCCCGCCTGCGTCGAACCGCCCCCCCGGGGTGCCGGGGCACCCGCCGGCGCCAGGCGGAGACCGGCGAGAGGGCAGGGGTGTGGGGGGGCGTCACGCCGCGAGGAGTCCCACGATCGAGGGCGAGCCCCCCCCCCCCCGAAAGCCCCAACCCCCCGCCGTCCAAGCAAGAAGGCGCGCCGGCAATCCGGAACCCCCCGGATCGGCGCGGTGGTTGGGGGGGGCCAGCAAGAAGCCGATGGGGGCGCCGCCGTCCCCCCCCTGCTTTGGGAAGAAGGTGGGCAAGTACCCCCCCCCCCCCCTTCGACCCCTGCCCCCCAAGGCAAAGTGGCAATCCCCCATAGGCCCCTCGACCCCTGCCCCCCCCCCCCCCGGCCCGAGGCGCCCCGAAAAGCCCCCCGAAGCGTCCCGGGCTTCCGAAAGGGTTTTAAGTTTCCCGAGGCCCCTTCGTAGTTTTTTTTGTCCCCCCCCCCCCCCGTAACGTTTTTTTTCTTTTTTTTCCCCCGTCCCCGGTGGGTGGAGGGGGAACTCTTGCTTATTAAACGACGCACGGCTCCTTTTTCAGGGTCCGAAAGCCGCCGGCTTGGGGGTTTTCGCTACCCCTCCACCCCTGCTAAGAAGCCTTAAAGACCGGGGGGCTCCTTGGGGTGGGCAAGCCCGACCGCGAGGATTGGTCCCCCCCGCCCAGCCCCCCGCCCCCCCCCCTTTTTTCACGGCCCCCCCGACCCCTGAGGCGGCAACCGGCAGCCCACGAACCCCCCCCGGGAAGGTGGGGCGGCCGCCGGGGGGAGGCACAGAGGGGCCTCGGCGCCCCCTACCCCCCAACGGCGGAGGAGGCGGAATCACCCCCGTCGTGTGGGGTAGCCCCGTCCCCCGAATGCGACCGGGTCCCCGCGGAGCCCCCCATGCCGCGGCCCCCCCGTCGGAAGGGGGGGTCCGCGTCCCGCCGCCCCCCCGGGTGGGGCCCCGTGGGGAGCTCCTAAACCGCGACGGGCCCCCCCGGCGGCCCCCAGGAGGTGTAAGTGGTACCCCCGAGGGACCCAGGTTCCTGCGGACCCGAGCGGGGAGGCCCCTCGGCTCACCCCCGAACGCCCGGGGGCGCCTGGCCCCCTCACCGAAGTGGTCCCCCACTGGCGGCGTTGGAGGCCTTTCCGACTCCAGCTTCGAGCCCCCCGCGTCCCGAGGGCCCCAATTTCCGCGCCGGCTCCAGGTGGGATGGCCATCCCCAAAGGAAACCACCCCGCCCAAGTGGGACCGAGAATGGGTGGCGCCCCGAGTTTGGTGGAAACCACCCCCCGGCGGAAACTGGCCCCATCAAATCTCTCACGCGGCCTACCCCCCCCCCTCCCGGCGAGCCGGAAGGTGTGCCCCTCGACCCTCCCCCTCGAGGATCTGGGGGTTCGGATAAAAATCTCCAAGGTAAGTCCCCCGCACTTTTGATTATACAACGCGAGAACGCGGTGGTTTTTTTTGACCCACTCGCTAGTAATTAAAACCTTTTCGTAGCCCCCTTCAATCGCGCAGGACCCCCCCGTCGACCCGTCCCCCCTCCCCTCCGCCGAGGGTGGTCGCCCCACCCGAGGAGGAAGCCCTCCCCCCGCGCCCCCTCCCTCCGCGATTACCAAGGAAGGGGGGAACCTGCCGCATTGGGCACCGTCCCCCGCCACCACGGGCCCCCCCCCGATGAGCAGAGGTATCCGCCGCACCCGCAGCCGCGCGTGGGGGGCCAGGGAGGGTTTCCCCTCCGAAGGTGGGGGTGCCCCGGAAACCCCCCTCGAGTCCCCGAAGCGGAAACTCCTTTTCCTCAAACGCTCCGACGCCCAATCCCGAGCCTATCCCGACCCGGTGGAGAACCGTCGAGGAAGTAAACCCCCCGTCGCCCCTTTTTTTTATTCACACACCCTCGGTAAACGGCCCGCGCCCCCTGGCGGAGTCCCCCCCCCCGCCGTCGGCGGACCCCTTTAAAACGCGAGGGAATGGGAGGTAGGTTCCCGTTCTTACCTTAAGATTGTACTTTGGCAAACTCCATGTTATGGCCCATTATTGTTTTTGACCGTCTTCGTCCCCCCCCCTTTATCCCTGTCCCCCCAATTACCCCCGCTTGCGGGTGAGGTCCCCCCCGTACAGAGGTCCCTACCCCCACCCACTAGTCATTCCTCCGGGTACAGGGGCCAGTCTTCCCCTCCCCGAACCCTCCCACCCTCCTCTTGGAGAAGGGCGAGGGGGTGAGCCGCCTTCCGTGCGAAGGGTGGAAAGGCGGCGACCCTATCCCAGAAAAAGGATGCCCGAATCGAGGTCCGCCCCTACGCTGAGATAGGGCCCCGGCTAACGAGGAGCCCAGTCCCCCCAGAAAAGGAAAGCCCGGGGAAAGCCCCTTTGTCCCCGTCCCCGGACGCAGGCCCGAAGCTCGATGGATGCCCCCCTTCGGTCGACCCATACCAACGCCCGTATGGGGGGCAGAGCGGGATGCCGCCCGTCGAGGCCCCACAGCGCAAGGGCCCCACGGAAGGAAGGCCGCCCCCGGCTTGAGGGGAGACCCTTGAACGTCCCCCTTCCCGCGAGCGCGAAACGCATTCCTGGGCCCCCAGCCCCTCGAAAGGAAGAAGGCGCGGAAACCCCGCCCCGCCCGACCCTTCCCCCCTTGGACCCAATGGTGGGCCGATGAAAGCAGAAAAGGAGGCCCCCCTTCGGGGAGGCCAATACAAGACCATCGAGGGTCCCTCGAGAGGCCCAAAGTCCAGGACCCAAGTTTCCCCCCTCTTGATTTTTTTTTGACCCCCGCCCCGTCCCCGCCATCACTCGAGGAAAGGCCCCCGAGCAAGGCCCAATATTTTCCCGCCCTTGGGAATGTGGCAGGCCCAAGGTGGGAGTGATTTTTTCGGCTGGTTTTTTATCGCGGGGTCTGTCCCCCCCTGTCCTCGACCCTTTTTTCTTGCCTTTTCGGGGTTTTTTGATCGTTTTATTGTTGGCCTTGTTTTCCCGGCAGAGCCCTTTTGCGTAGGAGAAATCGCCCCCGCCGCCCAAAAAAAGGACCCTGGACAATCCTCAGGCTGCCGAGCCACCGAGGGTGAAACCTCCCCAACCGCCGTCCCGCTCCACCCCGGCCGCCAAATCAACAACCTTCTCCCCCCTTTTCCTTTGCGACCGACCTCCACTCGGTTCCCCCACCCCAAGCCGGGACCCCCGGAGCCTCGAGGGGGAAAACCCCACTCGGGGGAATTCCCTGCTGCGCCCCTTTCTACCCGCCATGAACGCCGGGGGGTTGGACGAGAAAACGTCCCCCCCCCCACCGAAGCCCCCGCACCACCCCTTGCATGTGGGGGGTGAAGCGGGCCCGTTCCCGCGGGGTTCCTCACCGTCAACTCCTTTCTACGCGTGTGATCCCTCAACCCTCGTTGGTTCCCCCCCGACGGTATTCGCCCACCCGATACCCCGAATCCTACCCCGGAGGAAGCAAAACGACGCGTGGTGGTCCAAGGCAAGCCCTTGATGGACCAACGCCGGGAATGTGGCCCGGAGGGCCAGCTGGCGAAACTCCTTTTTCCGAGCCCCCGCAGGAATCCCCTCGGGACGGATGAGTATTTCCCCCCACCCCCCGTTTGGGAAAGAATGTCCGACCGGGTGGCCCCGCGGGGCCTGCCGAGCCCAATATTCTGGACAAAAAAGGGGTCCATGGTAAATAGTTTAGGCATCTGTATCGATACATATGCCCAAGCCCCCCCCCGAAGGGCTTTTTTTTTGTATAATGATCATTTTGAATCGATTGTGTACAGAGTTTAATTTTTAAAATCATTTCGAGCCTTTTCCCTGCCCTTATCTTTGCCCTAGGTCCCGAAACGCCCCCTAATGACCTAAGTTGGGTTATGTACCGACCGCACGCTTTCTTAAACCCTTTGGAAGGGGGGGGGGTTGGGGGCGAGGTTTATGGGGATACCGTAGCCCTGGGGGCGTAGGATGGAGGTCCCCCCCCCCTGACTCGACGGCACTCCACTCCCGACCCCTTAGGGGAAACCCTCGAGGACACGTCTATTAACTTTTTATTCAGAAGCGTAACCTCGAAGGGAAAGAACCGAGAGGGGGAAGAAAGTTCCCCCCCCGAGGATGTTTTTCGAAAAAACCGTTTTTCCGAGTTTTTTTCGGAGAACCCCCTAGGAGGGGGGGGTGCCACCCCCCCCCCCTGTTTACCCCCCGAGGGAGGCCCGACTTTTGCTGAGGCAAAGTCGAGGCCTACCTGAAGTTGCTGTGGGTGGGTTCGTCCCCTCGTTATTTCTTTTTCTACTTTCCTTCGGGGCTTTCTCCCCCCCTTCCCCCCCCCCTTGCCTTTTCCTTTTGGCCTGAAGTTCCCCTCCGACGCTCCGTGAAACTAAGGTGGGGTTAAGAAACGCACCGCCTTCTTTACCTATAATCCCCCTAAAAAAGGGGGGGTGGGCGAAGTAGGGAACCGTAAGCCCCCCTGGGGTCGTAGGTTGATGTCCCCTGACTCGACGAACAACCCTCGAACCCCTAGGGGGTTTCGAGGCGCCTTTTTTTTACCCTTATTTTACGAAGCCGTTTGCCCGAGGCGAAAAAAGAAACCGAGAAAGGGGGGTCCCCCCCCCGAGTTTTCGAGAGAAAGCCCGTAACGGGTTTTTTTTTTTCGTCTTATTCCTAAGCTGGCCTCCCCGTTGCAAGCGGAAACTGCTGACGTCTTAGGCCCACGAGCGGAGGGGGTAAACACACGAAGGTCGCCCTGTCCCCCCGTAGGAACGAAACCCTAGACAAGCCAAACCCAGAATGAACGGGTGTTTGAACGGCAAAACGGTGGGAAAATGGTGGAAAAATCCATTCCCTGAGAAGAAGTATTCGGAGTTGATCCGGCCACGCCAGAATCCCCCCCTACCTTGGCCCGCGCCAACCCACCTGTCCACGGTGTTATGACCCCCGGGGGTCAAAGACCAACCAACGAAGTAAAATATTTGTAACTCCGCGTGCTTCCCCGTCCCCTCCTCAGAACGTGGATGCAAGAATGGGAAAACCCACACAAGAATTTACCTGGTTATTTCGGGCGAAGGAAGGGCCCTACGTTCCCAAGCGGGGGAGAATGACTATAATGTAATAATCCCCTCGCACCCCCCCAAACTGTGGCTCCCCCGTAACAGGGGGGTACAAGCCATTGTTTTTACACAGGAGTCCGGGGCCCATCCCGAAGGGGACCCGAAAACGAGCGTAAGGGTTGTTTGGGGGGGGGTGGGGTGTGGTTTCCCCCTAGGGTCCTTGAGAAAACCAAGGTCCGGATTTGGGAGGCCTCAAAAGAAGAAACCTGGAAAAAAAGAAGTCCCCTCCTGAACGAGAGGACCCACCCCCTTTCATCCTACCTCGGCGTCCCCCTTTTATAGACCCCAAGGGGGAGACTCCCGAAGGGGGTACCAGGGGTCCCCCTAATAGATAAAAGTTATGGGCGGCGCATCCACGGCACAGTGGTCCCGGCGAAGAGACATCGAGCACTGTGGCGGCCGTGGGGGTTCCCTTCCCCCCCGTCCCCCTTCCCCCAGGCGACCCCGGCGTGGCATCCAGTAGAAGTCGTCGCAAAAAAACAATTTATTCCCGCAAGGCGGGGGCCCAACAGCCCGCCCCCAGGGCCCCGAAGTGGATGGGCGTAAAAATGGGATAAAACCCGTACCATTTTTTTCCCCCGTACCGGAGTTGGTTGAAAGAGGAGAGGGGGTCGAGGCCCCCTCCCGGTCCCCCGAGGGGGGGGGGTTCCGAGCCCCCCGTCTGACTCAGTCCCCCACGATTCCCCGCAAGTCCCGGTCGTCGAGGTCGCACCCTTTATTCAACATTTCCCGAGGGGTACTGTAGAAGTTCCGTAACTTTGGCGTTAGGGCGCAGTGGCGCAAAAACAGTCCGACGGGAGTCCCCCCGGGAACTGGTGAAACTGGGGAAAAGTTGGCGGAATTTTGACCCCAAGCTGAAACCCCCCGCCAGCCGCCCAATGAGGCCCGTTTCCCCCCAGGTGGTGTTTACTTTTTTTTTAACTCCCCATGGAAACGAGGATGGGTTTGGGTTATAACTTCGAAGGCCCCTCGCCCCGCCCGACGGAGGCCCCCCCGTGGAAACAGGTCCCCCCCGAGGCCGTCCGACGGTTTAGAGGGGGTCCCCCACGAATGTCCGAGGTAAGAGGCGGCGGGGTTTCCCCCGTTTTATTTTCCCGTTCACCCCGATCCCCTCCCGGTCCCCGTCGTCCGAGGTAAGAGCCGGGTGGGGTCTCTCCCCCCCCACCACCCCCCCGTTCGTCCCGAACCCCCTCGTCCTACCCGTCCCCGAGGTAGAGCCCCGGGGGTCCGTACGTTTCCCCGACCCCCTCGTCCCCCGTCCCGTCGAGGTGTGGGAAAAAGCCCACCGGGGCCAAGTGGGCCCGGTTTTTTCCCCCGCTAGTTCCCCGGAGGGGTGTAAAGCGGGGGGCCCCCGATTGATGGGCCCCCACCCCACCGTCTCACCGAACAATAAAGGCCCTTGTATCCCTTGGCCCCTTTAAAAGAATGGTTTTATATGGATTATTTACGCGTTAATTTTATTGGAAAGGGTTTTAAGGGGTAAACCCCCTTACCTCGTAACCCGACAATCTAATTTATACAGTTATTAAAAGTATAGTGGGCAAAAATAAATTACTGAAGATCCCATATCTTTTGTAGTGACCACCCCCTGGGCCAGTCCTGGGGCTAGAAACCTAGACCACAACCAAAGCCGCAGACAACAAAAAAAGGCTAGAAAAGTTAAATTTCTACTCTTGAATTTGTTAATCAACCATTTTGGCAATAAATGGGAAACGAGATACCAAAAAAAAAATTGCCTCCTGGAAATCTCTGTTCAGATCCTACTTCCCCCCCCCCTGGTCCCTAAACCATCCAAAACTGAAACAGAACACCAATCCCTGCATCAAACCAATTTTATCCACAAGTTCATTTCCCATTTCAGAAGTGCACTGGGGGGGAAAAAAACCTGGAACCTTAAATACAATGTAAAAGCCCAAAAATGGCTGCCCCCTTCAATATTTTGATGTAAAACCGACCCACCTAACGACACAAAACATTAACAGACTTTAGTAAGGGAATTATTCCAAATTTTTCACCCCGGAAGAAAATTGTCCCCCCAAAAATATAAAATACTAAGAAAAAAACCCCATAACACCTACATCTTTTTTCCCAAATACTTTCCTTGAATTAATATCTTCTCTTGTCCCCCCCCCTATTGAAGGACAAGTAAGAACCCCTTTGGGGCCTAAAAATTCCCCAAATCACTCTTTCAGAAAAACCCTTACCAAAGTGGTTCCAGAGAACACCAGAAACCAAAACCATAGAGTGCTATACTTCTTTCTGCAAAGATAGGTTTAGAAACTATGGCAAATCTGGCAGTAACAAAGCAACAGGAACATCCTAGATTATTTTTACCCTAACTTGATCACCTCGTTTTTGTTATTTAATTCGCCTCCCAAAAAGGTTGTAAAAAAAACTTCCAAAGTGGCCCCCACTTTATGTAGTGCCCAAAACCCACCCAAAACCGAACGTTTTTATTGGGTTCCCATCCTGAATTTCAAGATAAACCCCCATTTATCCCTGGTGGGGGGACGCCCCAGATATAAGGCGCGGAACAGTACAAAAAATTATGGCCAGGGTCCGTCCTAGTATGGCAATGATTCCTTTTATTGACTTAACAGTTGGGAAGCCATATCCAAAGATTTGCAGCAGCAATCTAACAATGGCCATCCCCACCTGAAGGGGGTTCGACCTAAAATCAAGAAGATGCACACAGCTTTTTTTCCCCGCCACAACAGATTGGGAAAACAACCAAAAAACAAAGAAGAAAAAAAATTCTCATACAAGAAAAAAACCTACATGAGTGAATTTTGAAGGAAAAGAAACATTGAGCCCCTCCCCGCAGCCCCCCATAACCTCCCCTATGACCCCCCCCTTTGGGGGGAGGTAGGACATGCAAATCAAGGAATGGCCAGAAAATAGTTCGAAAGGGCCAGCAGCCCAGCCAGGTTCCAGAGGTTTATTTTAGTTGCTGGCCCCCCTCCCCCTCCGGTGTCCCATGTCCCCCCCCCCCCCATAAAACAGAAACTCCTGGTGGCTGGGCCCCCATATCCCTGATCCTGGGAAATCCTTTATTTGATGGGAAAAAGGGCAGGACTAGTGCCCCCAACAACATCCACCGGGTGGTCCCCTAAGATCCAAAAGAAGAAAAAAGAAAACGTTCCCCCCTCACTGCTAAGTTTTTTAGCGTCCACACCAAAATTCACATTGTCCTATGTCCACCCCACCCCTTTTTTGCGCATATATCCCCACCCCTTTGATTGAAAGTAAAATCATCCTCTGATCCCTGGAAATCAAAAAATTGAACATTTGGTTGCCTCCCCACATAACCACTCCCCTTACCCCTTTTCCCTAACATGAAACACAAAAATCCCCCTCCTTTTTTTTTAAGGTACCGTGCTTGGAGGTGGTAAACATCTTCCCAAGAAAAATAAAGGTTTTCCCTATTATGTCCCCCCAAGTTTGCCCCTGAATTTTATGTTTAACATCCTGAAATGAAAAAATCATGTTTAAGCTGAAAATTAACCCAAATCCACTTTCCCAACGGGCCCCTAGATTGTGGGTGTAAAATTATTAATAAATAATGTGGGGTCAATTATATAAGAAAAACAAGACTGGTAAAAGGTAATAAAAAGTTTACTAAATACATTTTTGGTTTTAGAATTAGCAACAAATTCCTTGTGAAAACCTAAAAGTAATAAACCACAAGAAGCCCTAAAAATAAAAATCCCTGCCCTAACATTAGACCATTAAGAACACGTGTCCCCCTTTTCCCCTTCCCCCCCCCCTCGGCCTAAATTGATTGAAACCAAATCATCCCTTCCTGTTTCGGGAAACCTGCAGTGTTAAAGGACCCAAAATAAGGCCAAATTAAGGGCAGGGTATTAATCTGGCCGTCCCCCAAAAAAAACAAATTGACCCATGGCGAAAGGAAACCAAAACTACCCTTATTGATTATTTTTTTGTGGAAACATTTCTAGCCCTGGAACTTGTACAGAATCTAAGAAATGGAGAAAATTCCCTTGAAATTCCTTTTAATTCCCCAAACTCCCCCACTTTATCTCCTTTGTTTCATTGAAAAGAAATAATTAAAGAACTTTCCCATTCGTTTTTTGTCGTTTGGTTTGTAATTTTGCTTCCCTTAATGGGCCAAATTATGTCCCGGAATTTTGTTGCCCGTTTAAACCTACCCAAAATCTCACTTTATACATAAACCCCCGCTAAAACACCTCCCTTGCCTGAAAAAATGGGGCAAATTTTAACCAAATCCTATGTCACCAGCCAATAGGTCAAACCTAACCGAAGCAGAAGACAGAAGCATCAGGCGACTCTGTAAAGCCCGGGCCCGATACGGAGGCCCCCGCAAGGCCCCCCCGGCCCTTTCAGACATCGGGGGTTTTCCCCAGTTTCCCAAGGTAGGGCCCCGTTGTCACTCCCACAACCGTCCCCCGACCAACCCCTATATTCCCCCCTGCGGGACTGGAAAATATTTTGCCCCTCCAACCCACGAATCCACGAATATGGAACCATCCAGCAAACGAAGAAGTTTGGGGCAACGAAAATCCCCTCCCAACCCATCAGGGACGAGAAAGGTGGGGAGCCAAGCCAGGCCCGCAAGCGGCGCCCCGGACCCCGGGGAAGGGTGACCCCTGTGGTGAACTGAATGATTTGGCGAAAACAAATTGAAAAATCTGCCACCAGCCCCACTTGGCCCGCACCCAACCCCCATTGGTCCCCGGCCCAGGGGCGCCTGGCGGGCCGGTGTTCCGTGCGTGGCCGTCGCGGGGCCCGGCGCGGGGCCCGAGGCCGAGAGGCCGCCTAGGGCCCAAAGGAAAAAAACCGGCCCCCACCCGGGTGGGGCCCACCTTTGCCCCGTGCGGTGGTGACCCATTTTTTGGGCAGCCGTGGTGGGGCCCGAAAGCGCCGGGTAAGGCCAAGCACCCGGACGGCCCCGGCAAGCGGCAGCGAATATACCGTCGGTGGGGGAAAAAAAAACTTTAACAAATAGAAAATCCCATCAAATTAAATAACTTTAAAACAATACTTAACCTCGCCTCCCCATTCCCCCAAAAATTTATAAAAACTTTCGAAGGAATTTTTGGAAACCTGTGCTTTCCAAGTTTTTTTTATAATAAACATTTTTATTTTTATCAACCTAAGTTAATCCCATTAGAATTCGTTATCCAATTAATATATTTATTATAATATGTCTATTGTAATATACATTAAATCTTTTTTTATAATTTTTTTCTTTATAAATTTATTTAATCAAAACTTTTGAAATTTGCTTGGACACTTTTAAAAGATTCTTTCAAACGTCCCTTTATAATTTATGGAATGGGAGGAAGTACCATCCCCCATTGCCAGGATGCCCCCATCCTGTGCAAAAATGCACGACCCAAAGATTTTTATTTTTAGAATTTGCCCTTTGATAGATATTTGTCCCCCCCCCCCCACCTATTTCCCTCAAAAACATAAAAAATACGAATAACATATAAGTTAGGATTTAATATAACCCCTTCCTTAAGGAAAATGGGGATTGCTAAAAATGAAAGTTCTCCCCAATGAAAATAGGTTTTTTGAGCAGGGTCAAATCGTCCCACTGATAAAGCCTTAAAACCCTAGCCCAGGCTTCTGTTAATAGATACTAGATCATATTTTGGCAAACAGTAAACTAAACAATCAATGTCCACCTATCCCACAACCCCACAAACGTTTTCCATACAAATCACATAATCCCGGCTACCGAAACCCTGAACAAAAGCTACCGATGAAATGGGCGGGACCCGGGTGACCCCGAATCTTTGTGTACAAGCAGTTAATCAAACTAGATAATATGGATTCAATTACCGTCCCGTTTCCCGGATGTCCTCGCTCGGGTCGCAAAACCCCTACACTCAAAGACTCACCATTCCCACAGACCTCACAGCAGGGCCCCCCCCTGATGCCCGATCACCCACAGTCCTGGACGGTGCCCCCCTGGGGGGGTGACCTCCGCGAACGCCCTTTCCCGGGCAGCCCGGCCAGAGCGCCATTGGGCCAGCTTCCAGCTCTTTGTTCAAGCATCTCGCATCACGTGGGCCCTCCGCGCCTATGGGCCCTCCTCCCCCCCCGCCCCGCCCACCGCCAGCCCGTAGTACAACCGCCCCTACCCCACCTGCGGGAAAAACCGCAACGCAAACGCGCTCCATGCAATCCCCCTTGGTCCAGAAAACGAACCAAACCCAACCCCAACCAAAAAAGTGTCACCCCCCCAAACCGGGTTTTTTATCCTCTTCCCAACTGCCACCAACCGAACGCATTGCATGCATGCCCCCCCACAGGATCGATCCGAGGAGAGAGGGAGCGCCGCGTGGGTACATACCGTACCATGAACTGCCCCTCTTGGCGGCCGAAAGCCGCCAGCACGCCCTACAAACACGTCCCGGTGGCCCACGCCGGAACCCCCCCCGCCCGTCCCACCAGCACCCCGGCAAACAACCGCCCCCCCGGCCCCCCCCCACCGCCCTTAACCACCCTCAATGCACACGGACACCCCAGAAACACCCCGGCCACGGCAGTGTCCCACCTTGTTTAGTAATTTAAAACGGCCCCCCTACTTACCGCCCGCACGGTCCGCCCCAATAACAAGCATGCCGACCCTCACGCCCCCTGGCCTTTGCCTGCCGTTCCCACTCCTCCCCGCCTTCCCCACACAAGCAATGCCAGTGAGCGAGGGTAGTTCCGGGGTTTCCCCAGCCGAGCCCCAATCCCCGAATCCCTATTGGCGGGCCTTGTAAATTGCCCCAAGCGAGGCGCGGGGCCCCCAGGGAAAATCCAAGAAGGAAAAATAAATGTTGAAGTTTACCTCCCTTCGAAGCGGCCGAGATGGTGGCCAGCCGACATAGTACCCCAGCAGGCCCGGGCCCCCGTGGTTGGACCACACGAATTCACGCGCACGGGACCGCCACACCCCCCCACCTCCCACGGCCCCCTTCCCCCGCGCTGCTAATGCCCCAACCGCCCGAAATTTCAGTCCAAGACAGACCAGTACCCAAAATAAATAACCCCAAACCAAAATTCTCATTGTTTCAGCAATCAGCACCATGGGCAAGCCACAAATTCATCGCCTAAACAGAGGTTAATTAAAGGCTAGTTATCAAAAAATTTCCCCCCAATTACCCGTCTTTCGGCCGGGAGGACCGATGCCCCGTGAGCACCAGGATCGGCCCAAAAGGCCCCCCTGGGTGAATGGGAACACACTTTGAGCCAATCACCCCAAACGCCCCCCCCCCCCGCACCAAACGCAAACAAATTCAGCAAAAAAAAAAAAAAAACACACACCCATTCCAGATTTCCCAGGCCATCATCAACCACTCGACCCCCTGATCCTTTATTCAAAGAAAAGGGAATGAAATCCGGATATTTTTCCTTTCCCCATTAACTAAAAAATATTTTGCCCGGCAAACTTGCCAAGGGACCGGCCCCGTTCCCCCACAGGGCCCAATGGTTCCCGCTTTGGTACAGTGGGATCCCAAGTAACTGTTGACTGTGGACCCCAATGGAGCAATTCAAAGCCCACTACGTAGGGCCCACACCATCCGCTCCTTAACCAGCATTTATTTTTATATTAAAGTGCCATACGGCCCCTTTGTTTCACAAGAACAGTCCCCTTTCAGTTAATCCAGCGTACAGTAGCCCCCCCCCCCCCCTATATGCCCCCTGAATGTATTTTGATGGGGCATCCCCATAGCCCCTGTTCCCCATAATCCCTCCCAGAATGGTGGGCAATGCCGGGAAAAATAAGACAAACCCCAACAAAGATTATGGGAAATTTCCAAAATCACCCAAAGAAACAATTTTAAAGGATGGGCTAAACCGGCCCTTGCTCTGTGTTATCCTGGAACGTACCTTTCCATGGAACAAATGAAATGTGAATCCCAAAGCCGTCCCTTCCCCCCGTTGCCGAAATCGTTTTGTACCAGCCTTGGAAGCCACCTTCCCTAAAAGGAAAACGATCAAAGATTTGCAAGAACGATAATTGTTTTTCAAGTTTTGTTCCAGAAAAAGGAAAAGGAATTCAATACCCCCCACTGTGGGAACCGGAACTTTTATTGTTAAGCTCAAAATCGACCCCCGATTATATTTATCGAGCAAAAATGGTTTTTCCACTCACAGCAAAACCCGTCCCCCCCAATGTCCCATTCATCCTAAGTCCCAATTATACCCTTTTCCAAGGTTTTGACAACCGTGGGAGCAATCACCTTGGCCCGTGAACAATCAGCTTCAGTTTTACACAGAAACCATCCCCCAACATTAAAAGAAAAAAGGTCAAAAACTTGCAACATTTGTGAGGTGAAGCTGTTGCTACTGCTTCCCTTGTCATAAATGTAATTGTCGAACCTACGGTATGGTATGAGAAAGTCACTTAGCCTTTTCAATTTTTTTTTTTTAACTCTTCAAGTAAGCAAATGGGTATTTTAGAAACACATGGAAATTATGAAACCTGTAAAAAAGAACATAATTTTTTCCCTGAACTTTTTAGGAACCCTTCAAACAAAGAATACAAGCAACTGTACTTGGTTTTTCTTAATCATCATCCTTTTCCCCACGCACCTAGGGCCCAAGCATCAGCGTGTTCAACTGTCCAAAACAATTTGGCCCCTGAATCCCCCTATAATTCCCCTCATCCCGCCCGTACCCAATTTGGCCCCGAAACAACATATCCCTTCTCCCCCTTGTACTCCTAATTACACCAACGATATAAAAAAAATCCAAAATCAGGAAGCAAGCAAGAAAAGGATGAATATAACTAAAAAAAAAAGAACAAATGGCAATGCATTATACATATTAACTGAATAAAAGGCGAATGGCCCCAACACAAACTGAAGGGGACCAACCTCCCTCGATTCCCCCTGCTAGCTTAAATGAGAAGAAACACCTGGGCATGACATCAATGGAAACACAATGGTAACAAAGGTAACAGAAGGGCCCCCCCTAAAAAGTTGACTACAATCGGCCCAGCGCCCCCCCCCCCCCCTCCCCCGCCCCCCCCCCCCCCCCCCACCCCCCCCCCTCCACCAGACACACACACACCGCAAACAAAAAATCAGCCATTACCATTCTGGAGGTTACATGCTGGCCCAGCCAGCCTTCCCTTGCTTGGCCCAACCCCTCACCCCTGAAAAATGGAACAATTACCCCAAGGGTTTTGGTGAGAAGGATAGATAGTCAGTTATTTTTTATCATTTCAAAAACTTGGAATGAAAAACCTTAAAATTTTGTAAACCTTTCCCTGGGGATTTGCTAATTTTGTGTGGACCCCCAGTAAAGGAGGCGACCAATTATTTGGGCCGATGGGCAATATTATATCCTACTAATAAGCTTGTTATGACATGTTCCCCCACCCCCCCCCCTTAAAATCTTTGGACACATCTATAAGGACTCGGGCCCGTAACCTTTTGGTTAATTGAAGCCCATAAAGGTAAAGGACCCCATTTCTAATGAGGTTTTTTTTAAAAGTTAAATTTGGGGGAGAAAGGCAAAACAGTTACAGGAATTTCCCTTCCATATTGCCCTGCAATAATTCCCCTCCCTCAAGTGGTAATACCTCATATCCCCTCTAGCCTCCCCCCCCCATTTGAAAAATGTAAAATCATAGTGGCATCTTTGGTAGTTGGCCTTCTTGGCGATTGTTCTTGAATATTCCCCCCCCCAGGACCCATTAAAACTGGGTTTATAAATTATCCTCCATCCTGCCTCATTAAAAATTGTTTGATAAGGGTCCATTCTTTAATGTTTTTGCAAATATAATCTATTACAAGATTTAAATACATTAGGCCTCAAATTTTTAGAAAAAATTCGCCCCTAACAAAAATGTTTTTTTCCCCCCCCTTTTTATTTCCAGTACAGGCACTAAAATCATTCCAATTTGGTACCAACAATATACAAAACTTTTTAGGAATACTTTTTTGCAATGCCCTTCAAAAATAAGAATTCGAGAAACATAAAGACCCCCCCCTTTTTTTTACTTCTAGCCCTTTTTTATTGAATGGGAGAATTAACCAATTTTTAACAATGTACCCACCAATTGTTTTTTTCAAAAAAAGTCCCCAAAACTAAGTAGAAACGCTCGAGTTTAGCCAAAGTAAGATTGACCCTGAAAGTTAATATAAAATATATCTCCTAGGATGCCACAAATAGAATTAAGGAGGAAATATCCCCTACCATACTGGGCATCAGAAGAAGATTTTTTAAGAATTAACTAAACAATGTGGTGGACAAAACTCCCATTATGTTTTTGGGAATAAAAATGTCAAAAATTCCCCCTCCTGCCTCCCCGTCACCCCCCCCTTTTGCCAACCCGTACCCCCCCCCTCAAACAACAGTAATTATTTAAGGAAACACTCTATGAACAATTGTTTCATATAAACCAAAAACACACTTGAAGCCCCCCCCCTCCCCCCTAGAAAATGCCAAAATGCAAGGATAAAACCAACTTACCTGAATGTACAATGAATACAGCAAATTAAGGACCATGGTGTAACAAAAAACCCTAGCATCTCTTACCGTATTTTGAAGTGAACTCAAAATTTTTATTAATCAGTTTTTCGATGAAGCCAGCAATAATTTCCTAGTTAAAATAGCCCAAAAGTTGTTTGAAAATTCAACCATCCCAATGTAAAAAGGGAACATACTTGCACTAAATTGGATCCTAACATATGTTATTTTATCACTTTTGATTTGAAAGATTATTCGCCGTTCCAATTTGCCAGTTTTAGGGTGTAGTAAGTTTATATGAACTGCAAAAAATAACTACTTGCAATATTCCCATCAAATCCTCTTGTAGCGACTCCCCACTTTTCCTGGCGAGAACCTAGACAAAACAACAATGCCACAGACAAACAAAAGGCAGCAAAGTGAAATTTCCCTAACTCTTTGCACTGTAATCGACAGTGGGGCAAATGAAGGGAAAAAAACCCGAGAAAAAACTAAAAATTGAACCCCTCTGAAAGGAATCACTGTTTCAAAGATCTTAAACTCGGGTCCCCCCCTCAACTCATCGCAACTGGAAAACCAGAACTCAACCCTTTCCCAGCATTTTTGTTCCCATCCACACATTTTCATCTTCAGAATTTGGCGCCCTTGGGCAATTGCCTTTAATACATGGTAACTGCATTGGCCTTGCCCCATTTGATTGTATTTTTAATGTCAAACTAGTCCTAAATGCCCCCCACAATAAAATATGACCTTAGTAAGGGGGCTTGTTTGGAATTGAGTTGATTTTTAGACCAAGTTCCACTCCCAACCACAAAAATGTAGCTTGAGGTAATCCTAACATTGTGCATCCTATATAAGGCCTAAGGAATAATCCCCAAATTTTCACAAGAGAATTGTTCCCCTCCCCCCACAATAAATGAAAGAAACCGCCCCCCATAAGCTACCTATTTTCTTTCCTAAACATTTAATTAATCTCCTTCCCTGACTTTAAGGACCGATTAAACTGCTATAGCTGAAACCCCATTGCCTGTTCCACTGAAAATTTTTCCAGACATTCTACCTCTTCTAAAAAAAAACTTTTTAAGCTTTTGAGATACATAAATATCCAAGGTTTAGGACCCAAAACCATACTGCCTACTTTCTACTGCCCAAACCCATTTAAATCAACTGAGAAAATAGATAGAAAATTAACTAAAACATCTTGGGCAAGACCTACAAATCCACAGGGATGTCCCCCCCCCCCCCCCAGATATTTTCCCCTAACTTTTTCGCGGACGTAATTTCATTAAGAAAAAATAAGATAAGTACATCAACAGGCAAACATAAAATCCCAGGATTAAAAAGAACCCCCCAAAATCCCCCTTTTTAAAAGGAAAAAAAAAAGGGGCATTTTTTTTTAAAAACCAAACCAAAGGGGCCCCCACCCCAAAAAAAAGAAACCCAATTTGGGCATCACACGAAATGTGACCTATTATAAGTACTAAATATAATGAAATCAAAAAAAAAAATTTACAGTTTTGTTGAAAATTTTACGAACAACTTTTTAAGTCAATTAATAAATTTTTGGAAAATTATTAGCATAAAAAACAAAAATACTACTGCCCGTTCCGATTGGGGCCCCCCCCCAAAATCAAAAACTAAACCGGGCCAATGCTTCACCTACCACTCTTACACTTTTCACTAACAGGCCATTAAATAAAATAATAATTATCCTGCTTGGCTGCTTGTTCATCCAAAGTCCTCTTTTTTTTTTTAGGTACATGTCCAAGTTGCCCCGATTTTTTTTTGAACTCTGAATCATGTTTAGCTGAACAACTATCAATTTCAACGAGCCTAAAATGCGTGTAAGTAAAATTTTGTCATTATAGAAAAACAAACGACACAAGGAACTATATAAAAGTATAAATACATTTTGTTTTGTTAACAAAATTCTTGCAAAGTTAATAGCTGATCGTTGTTTCGTAAACCTGCAGACGCAATTATTAAACTTCAGTGCATTTAAAACACTGTGGTCCTTTCCAGATTGTACCCTACCAGCTACGTGCCTGTCATTGACAAATTAAAATTCCTGTTACGAGACTGCAGACTGCAAAATGAAGGCCACTATTGACTTGGTCCACAAAACATTGACATGCGAAGGAAACCAAAAAATACCTTGGAAACTCAGGAGTTGAGACACTCTAGCGAACTTGTACAGATCTAAGAAATGTCCAAAAAGATTCTGATAAAGCTACTACCTGCCATTTAGGTGATGTTTTGCAGCACTATCATGGTCCATTAAGCTCTCTACTCCTTCATTTTTAGAGCCGTTTTGGGCTTGCGTGAGGTTTCTAGTGAAATTGGACAGGCCGGTTTTGCCCGGTCCAAGTTTAATAATTTTTGTTACCTGTGGAGTTAAAAATTGTAAACGACTCCTAACGAGATAAGATCACCTACCCTATAAATATAAAGGCATCTGATCAATCAAAATCAATTTTATATCAAAATTTTCATATTGTATTTTAAACCTTAGCTTTTGCAACCCTTCTACAGGGATCTCGGGGTGAAATTTGTGTTGTTCTAGGTGGCGCCACCGAACCTAGAAACAACCCTAGGACACCTCCATATAGATCTCCAAATTTGAAGTTTTTTTATTTTAAAGTGATTAGAGTATTAAAATGATCTTTAAGTTCTCAGATTTCAAATTTAAAATTAAAATTTTCAAACAACCTCAAATGTTGCTATGGTAAAATACGAAAGTTATACTTCTCAATATAATCTATAACTTTGTAGTTTGAAATGTTTTTATTTTTAAGTTGTTTAGAGTCCCAAATAAGGGTCTAAGTTATTCGATTTTGAAATTCAAAATTTAAATTTCTAAACCACTTTGAATGTTCATAATGGTTAATACCAATTGGTTTTAGTCTATGACTCAAAATAAAAGTTTGTTATTGAATAAAATTTTCATTTGAAGTTGTTTAGAGTCTCAAATATTGTTTTAAATTTACATATTTTTTATATTAATTTTTTTTAAATTGTCAAACAATATTGGACGGAGACATGCCATTCAACTCTGCAGTTGAAAATTTTCCATTTAAAACATTTAGGGGCTGCAGTAAATTTGATATGGAATTACAAAATATTAATAAAAAAAGATAGCGTTCTATACATATTCACAAATAAGTGTGCAGTGAAGGTCCCCAGATTTTGAACCCTAGATAACCGCCTCAGTTCATTTCCCCTTACAGAGGCACTTGACATGTCCATCTCTAAAAATAAAAAACGCTCATTTCTAATTGTCTCTAAAAAGTTCTCTATGGTAGTGACAACCTGGCCCATTTCCTTTAAAACCCCAAAAACCCAAAATACCCCAGCCCCCTTCGGAAGAAATTTTGGGATGGGCCCAATCAACCCCCCTATCCCAAATTTACACTTTTAAAATATATTAGACCGTTTAAAACCCCCACCCCGGTGCCCCCGTAAAAAATAAAACTCAATTTTTTCCAGACGGGGTGTTTTCCCCTTTTTAAAGCTTATGTTTTAGGAAAAATTTGGAAAAGGAAAAAGGGAAGGGGGAGGGGGGAACCACAAAGCAAGCCCCTGCCCCCATACCCCCCAAAAACAGTTTCCGGGGGTTTCTAGTAAAATGCATTAAACCCCCCCCGCTTGCAAAAAGCACCCTTACCCCTAATCCCCTTTTGGGGGTTTTAGTGCGTAAAAAAATTTGGGGTTCCCCCTAAAATTCCCCCCGTACCCCTTTTAAAGATTTAAAATTTTAAAAAATTTTTCCGTGGCAGGGTTCCCCAGAAAGTTGCCCCCCCCGCCCCCCCCTTGAAAAAAAAAGTACCCCATGGGGGGCTTCCCTCCCCCGGGCAGGGGTTGATTTGGATCCGGATAAAGGGATCAATTTTGGCCCTCCTTCCCCCGGCCCCAAAAAATTTCCCCCCGTTTTATTTGGGCCTGATGATTCAGCTTTTTGAAATTAAAAGGAAGTTTTTAAATTTTTTCCCCCAAAAAAAAAAAAAAAAAAAAAACTCCCCCCCTTGCATGGTTTCCCCCCCTTTTTAAATTTTTCCCCTATGTTGGGGCCCCCCCCAACACGCCCCTTTAAAAATCAAAAAAGTTTAAGGGACCCCATCAATGGCGACCCCGGGAAACCGGGTGCATCCCCCCAAGGGGGGCCCTGTGGGCCCCCCCCTGCTGCTGGCGGGGGGTTTCCCCGCCCTTTCTCTTTCAGCAATGGCGATCCAGAGGAAAGTCCCCCCAAAACCCCCCATTCCCCTGCGTAGCAAATTTTCTAAAGGTAAAAAAATTTTTTTGTGGGGGGGCCCAAAAAGAGGGCCCTCCCCTGCCCCCTGCCCCTCCCCCCCCCGGGCCCGTTAAAGGGGGTTTCCCCCTTTTCGCCAAAGGGGGGGGGGGCGCAAACCCTTTTGGCCCCCTCAAAAAACCCCAAAAAACCCCCCCCTTGTGGGGGTCGGAGTAAAGGCTTTGGGGCCCCCCCACCCCACCAATTCCCCTTTTGGGGCACCGTAGTGGGTTGGTTCCCAAAAAAAAATGGGCGCACACACTCAAAATCGATCAGTGGGGTGGGTTGTTGGGAAAAATGCAAAAAGCTTAATAAGCTTCTTTGTTTAGATGTTTTTCTATGGGCCCCCTACGGCAAATTTCAAGGGGGCAAATGCAAAACTGCCTTTTTTTTTTTGGAAAAAAGAAGAACAATAAAAAGGGACCGGGGTGGGCCCTGATTTTATTTTTTTTTTTTGCCAATTTAAAAAGGGATAAGGGAAAAAATTAAAAATTAAACCCGCCCCATGGGAAAAATTTGGTATTTTTGTTGACCACCCAAACCCTTAAACCCCCTGTGAGAAAATTTCCCCTTAAAATTGCCCTAGTGGGGGTGGGGATGTAGAATTACTCCCTAACCCCTTAAAACCCATTTTCTAAGGGAACCATTTTGCCAAAAAAAACCCAAAAAGCCCCCCAAAAAAATTTTTGGCAAACTGGGGATTCCCGGGTTTTCCCCCTACGTGGGATTTATTTGGGGTTTTCATGAAACCATTTTCCCCCTTCCCCCCTTTTCCCCCATTAAAATTTGGGGTGTGGGGGAAATTTTTTTGGCCTTTGGCCCCGCCCCTGATCCATTTTTCCCCTCCCCCGTCGAAATTTTGGGGTTTTGGGTTTCTGGTTTTAAACCCCCTTTTAAAAAAGGGCCCCCCCCATACGGACCCAAAGGAAAGAAAAAAACCTTTTTCCCCCTGATCAAGTTTATGAAAATTTTTTTTCCCCCGCCCCTTAATGTACGGTAAAATTTATGGTTGACCCTGCCCGCCCCGGGTGTAAGGAAAGACTTTTTTGGTTTGTTACCCTTTCTTTTTCATTTTGCTGGGGTGCATTCCCGCAAAAAGACCCCCAGCCCGCCCCAAAGACTCCCAAAGAGCCCCCCAAGGCCCCAAGCCCCGAATGGGGCCCCGTGGGGCCGGGAAAATTTCCTGCGACGACTTTTGGTTGATTAACGAAAATCCCCAAGAAAAACTATCACTTTATAGACCCTACTACACTTTTTTAGAGTTTTTCCCAAAAAAAAACGATTAAAAAAATTTCCCAAAAATAACCCCCCCCTAGCAACCAAAGCACATCCCACCATACTTTTTGATTTTTTTGATCAACCCCCCGCTTTTGTTCCCCCTTTTGCTTTTCATTCGCCTTAAACACCACCAACAAACAGTCCCCCTTATTACCCAAAAAAAGACCAAAAAGAACAAGCCCCCGGGAAACGTGGGGCCCCCCCAAATTTTAAACCCAAAATTAAGGGCCCCAAAAAAATGCAACCCCTTTTATATGTTAAACTAAATTTTTCCGTTTTGGTTGCTAATTAAAACTGAAACCCCTGAAACCACCAAGGGGGCCCCCTTGAAAAGACGAACCCATGGCGCCCAGACCGAGCTTTTTTATGCGGCCCTTTTTTGGGACCCCCGCAAACCAGAAAAAGCCCCTCAGTTTCCCCCCCCTTTTTTTTTTTAGAAAAAAGGGGGTTTGGAAACAAAGTGAAAAATGGGGTTCCCACATCTAAACCCCTTTCCCTCGGGTTTGGGAACTCCCCCTTAAAAGGGCCCCTTTTTTAGATTTGCATGTTCTTCCCCTTAAATCATATTTTGTGGGGGGGGTTTTTTGTGGGGTTTTAAAAAAAAAAATAAAAATTTTCATGTGGTTTTAAGGAGAAAACATTTTCGCCCTTCAAATAAGGCCCCAGGAAAAAAAAGAATTAAAAATCCCAGGGCCCCCTAGAGGAGC
>JAJDON010000086.1:0-40682 GCA_022036555.1 Microstegium vimineum
TGTTTGTTTTTGCTTTCATAATCAACATGCTTTGTTTGGATGATTACTCTAGTGCTATGATGTTGGTTCTTGTTATCTTCATGATCATGTCTAGTAAAACAATGTTAACTGTTGTTATCATCATGTTAAATTTTGTCATGAACTGTTTCTATCATTCTATACATGGCGTCACTCTTATTCTTATTCTTGTTGCGTCATTTCTATGGATTAAATTAAAGATGGAAATGCCTTATATATCAACAATCCAAAAACGTAATTTCAGACCATTTTCATCTGTTGGCTTTGCGGGCATGTTAAAGCCTACGCCGTTTGAGGGCACTCACTACAAGAGGTGGCGTGAGAAAGCTCTTCTGTGGTTGTCGGCCATGCGCTGTGGTCATGTGCTCAATGAGCAGCCTGCTGGTGTGAGATCCGAAGAGGATGAGCAGGTTTGGGGACACGCTGAAACCATGTGCAAGGCTGCATTGTTGAGCATCATCAGTGACTCTCTGGTTGATGCCTACATACCACTCCCGACTGGTAGATCTGTGTGGGAGGCTCTTGAGGCCCGGTACGGTCTTTCCGACGCCGGTTCTGAGTTGTGCATCATGGAGCAGTTCCATGACTACAAGATGGTTGATAACCGTCCTGTAGTCGAACAGGCACATGAGATACAGGGACTGGTGAAAGAATTGGAATTGTACGGTTGTCCTCTTCCTGACAGGTTCATGGCATGGTGCATTATTGCTAAGCTGCCACCTTCCTGGATTGATTTTGCTACCATTTTGAAGCACAAGAGGCAGCAGTTTAGCATTGCTGAACTTGTTGGCTCTCTTGATGTTGAGGACAAGGCAAGAGCAAAGGATGTCAAGGGAAAGGGAAAGGGCGGGAATGGTGAGGCGACTACTAGTGCAAATGTGGTGCAAAAGTTTCGTCCTAAACCACTAATGAAGAAGCCACAGCAGCAGCTTAAGCAAAAATCCACTACCTTCTTCAAGAAAGGTAATAATAAGAAGATGGGATTAGACAAGGCAAAGATGAACTGCTTCACTTGTGGGAACATTGGGCACTTCTCTAGAGAGTGTCCTCAGGCTAAGTGGAAGCCCCCACCAAAGGCGAAGACAGTCAACACCATTGAGACTGATGCAGATGCTTCTGGGTACGGTAATTTATCTGCATTTACAGTTTGTTCCTCACCTGATTGGTGGGTTGATACAGGTGCAAATATTCATGTTTGTGCTGATAAGTCCTTATTTTCTTTTTACCAGGTCGGGAGGGGTGGAGCCTTGCTGATGGGGAATGGCGCGCATGCTGGTGTTCATGGTGTTGGTACGGTGGATCTGAAGCTTACTTCGGGGAAGACCGTACAACTCAAGAACGTGCATCATGTCCCCTCAATAAGGAAAAATCTTATTAGTGGCTCTCTGCTATGTCGAGACGGTTTTAAACTTGTGTTTGAGTCGAATAAATGTGTTATGTCGAAGTATGGAACCTTTGTTGGAAAAGGCTATGAGAGCGGAGGCTTGTTCCGCTTGTCGTTGGTTGATACTTCACCTCTTGCAGTGAATAATGTCGTTAATAACGTTATTGTTGAGATGAATATTTGGCATTCTCGATTATGTCATGTTAATTTTGGTTGCATGTCCCGCTTAGCTGGCTTGAATTTAATTCCTAAATTTGACGTTGCCAAAAGTTCCAAGTGTCATACATGCGTTGAGGCAAAACAACCTCGCAAGCCTCACAAGACAGCTGTGGCGAGAGAGTTGGCACCACTTGAACTCGTCCATTCTGATATTTGTGAAATGAACGGAATTTTGACAAAAGGTGGTAAGAAATACTTCATAACATTCATAGATGATTGAACTCAATATTGTTATGTGTACCTAATTAAAACAAAATATGAGGCATTACAATATTTTAAAACCTTTAAAGTCGAGGTTGAGAATCAACTTGAAAAGAAAATCAAACGGTTGTGGTCTGATCGCGGGGGAGAATATTTCTCTAATGAATTTTCTGAGTTTTGCGCGGTGCACGGTATAATCCATGAGAGGACACCTCCATACTCACCACAATCCAATGGGATTGCTGAGAGAAAGAACCGCACTCTAACTGATTTGGTGAATGCCATGTTGAAGACAACTAGTTTATCTAAGGAATGGTGGGGTGAGGCAATTTTAACTGCGAATCATGTCCTAAATAAAGTGCCCACAAAGAACAAAGAAATCACTCCATTTGAGGAATGGGAGAAAAAGAGGTTAAATATTTCTTATCTTCGCGTTTGGGGTTGTTTGGCCAAAGTGAACGTGCCAATAAACAAAAAGCGAAAGCTTGGACCAAAAACTGTAGATTGTGTTTTCCTCGGCTATGCCATACACAGTGTGGGCTATCGGTTTTTAATAATAAATTCTAATGCTTCTAATATGGCTGTTGGGACAGTCATGGAGTCTAGAGATGCCACGCTCTTTGAGAATGAATTTCCAATGAAAATAGGTGCACCTAGCATGTCTAGTCATGATTCTATTCCTGAATTTCATGAATCAAATATACATGCTGATGATAACACCCATGAGCTTGAGGAAAATCCTAAGAAGGATGATAATACTGTCACTCGAAGGAGTAAGAGGCAAAGAGTTGCAAAATCCTTTGGAGAAGACTTTATTATATATCTCGTGGATGACACTCCCACAACTATTTCTGAGGCATACTCCTCTCCCGATAGTGACATGTGGAAGGAGGCAGTGCAAAGTGAGATGGACTCCATTATGTCCAATGGGACGTGGGAAGTGGTTGACCGTCCATTTGGTTGCAAACCTGTGGGCTGCAAATGGGTGTTTAAAAAGAAGCTGAGGCCTGATGGTACAATTGAGAAGTACAAGGCTAGGCTTGTTGCTAAGGGCTATACACAGAAGGAAGGTGAAGATTATTTTGATACTTACTCACCTGTTGCTCAACTGACGACCATTCGTGTGTTGCTATCCCTGGCTTTCTCACATGGTCTTCACATTCATCAAATGGATGTTAAGACGGCCTTTCTAAATGGAGAGCTTGAGGAAGAGATCTACATGGATCAGCCTGATGGGTTTATTGCAAATGGTCAGGAGGGTAAGGTTTGTAAGTTATTGAAGTCCCTATACGACCTAAAGCAAGCCCCCAAGCAGTGGCATGAGAAGTTTGATAAAACTTTAACATCAGCCGGCTTTGTTGTGAATGAAGCTGATAAATGTGTATATTATCGTTTTGGTGGTGGTGATGGTGTGATACTATGCCTATATGTGGATGATATATTAATATTTGGCAACAATCTAAATGTGATCAAAGAAGTAAAAGATTTTCTGTCGAGTAACTTTGAGATGAAAGACTTGGGTCAGGCTGATGTTATTCTCAACATTAAGCTTTCAAGGGAGGAAGGAAATGGTGGGGTAACTCTTATGCAGTCCCACTATGTAGAAAAGGTCTTGGACCGATTTGGGTACAGTGAGTGTACGCCTGCACCTACCCCGTACTATCCAAGCGTTCATTTGAGGAAGAATCACAGAATTGCAAGAGACCAATTGAGATATTCTCAGATAATTGGTTCTCTCATGTACCTAGCTAGCGCAACCAGGCCTGATATCTTGTTCGCTGTAAGCAAATTGAGCCGGTTTGTGTCAAATCCGGGAGATACTCAGTGGAATGCTCTTGAGAGAGTGTTGCGCTATTTGAAAGGGACAATGAGTTACAACATTCACTTTTCGGGGTATCCAAGGGTACTAGAAGGTTATTGTGATGCTAATTGGATATCTGATGCGGATCACCTGTATGCCACGAGTGGATACGTGTTCCTACTTGGAGGTGGTGCTGTTTCTTGGAAGTCTTGCAAGTAGACTATCTTAACAAAGTCTACAATGGAAGCAGAACTGACCGCATTGGATACCGCTAGTGCTGAGGCGGAGTGGCTCCGTGATCTCCTGATGGACTTGCCAATTGTTGAGAAACCAATCCCGACAATTTCCATGAACTATGATAACCAAACTGTGATCACTAAGGTAAACAGTTCGAAGGATAACATGAAGTCCACAAAACATGTGAAGAGACGTTTGAAGACTGTCAGAAAACTGAGAAACTCCGGAGTAATTACATTGGACTATGTCCATACATCAAATAATCTGGCAGATCAATTCACTAAGGGTCTGTCACGCAATGTGATAGAAGGTGCGTCGAGGGAACTGGGTTTGAGACCCACATAAAGTCATAAACAGTGGTAACTTGTCCTATGTGATCGGAGATCCCGTGAATTAGGATGGCGGAACAAGCTGTCTCATATCGTACCGATGGATCTTTCTGATCGGAAGGTCTTGTTAGATATTATGGGCTTGGCCCATTTATTTAATATCTCTATTAAACTCTATGGTCCGTACATGTGCATTAATGGTTTAGTACCGTATGGGAATTTAATCGAGAGGGGACACTACTTAAATACTTGATCATTCAACAGTCCATTTGAGAAGTAAAGGGTGGATCACCTGTATGCCACGCACGCGCGCGCCGCCGCCGCCGCCGCCGCCTGGCCCGTGCCCGTAGGCGTGGCAGGCAGGCTTCGGTGCCGCTGCGCCAGGGAGGAGCTCGCCCTCCGCCTATAAGACAATCGCTCACTTCTCGGTTAAAGCTTCTTCGAAAAATACACCACTTTCCGGTAGCGCAAGTTCTTCCCGTTCCAACTTCGGCGAGCACCAGAGATGGAAGAGTAGGCCTCCGAAACGCGTTTCCGTCTTGGGTTTCACCTGCTCGGGTGAAGGCGGGCGATTACGTTTTTCGGGAGTGTCGGTGGCGGCACGACTACTCGCTGGTGTACGTCTTCACGGCGTCTGGCGGCACGACTACTCGCTGGTGGTGTACGTCTTCACGACGTCTTTCTCTGCACTACATCGAGCGGGACGATTACAACAACAAAGCACCACCATGCCTTTTTCCGGTGCGAATAACGGATATGATTTGTTTGTTTTTGCTTTCATAATCAACATGCTTTGTTTGGATGATTACTCTAGTGCTATGATGTTGGTTCTTGTTATCTTCATGATCATGTCTAGTAAAACAATGTTAACTGTTTTTATCATCATGTTAACTTTTGTCATGAACTGTTTCTATCATTCTATACATGGCCGTCACTCTTATTCTTATTCTTGTTGCGTCATTTCTATGGATTAAATTAAAGATGGAAATGCCTTATATATCAACAGGTCTGATGTCCCATACCGACAGCAAGAAGTACACATTTCATTTCAGTTTATCGATCGGGCCTACTTGTTTTGTTCCTATATATGCAAAGCAATAAAGCTAACCGTGAATATATGAGTGTTGTTTGTTTCGCTGAAATTTGATTAATACCGAATTCTTACATGCTGGTTTGTTCCGAGAGAAAAAACACATTCGATCCATGCTGAAATAGTGCGGATGAACAGACTGATATGATACAACCTCGTCCGACCTATATACTATTATTATATTTATTTAGATCAGCATTGTTTTTCGTATTGTATATATGGATTGCCACTTAGAAGTAATTAGTTAATTACTCCTCTATATAGGACTCTAGCTAGATGCATGCACTATATGGTACAGTAGGATAGTCTGTGTGCCTGCTTTCGGTGTATATGTGCTAATTTTGCACATTTAATGCTAGTAGTCCTCACTTTTTGTACGGCTGAAACTTAATTAATTTTAGGACAGTGCCCAGGTGGCAGCTGCCTGCAATTTGTGGTTGTGCAGGTGCTGGGATGAAGAAGCAGAAGAGGCTCAACCAGCTTCGGACGACCGAAAGGTAGCTACTTATTATGAGATCGCACCCGGCTGGCCCATCAAATCACAAAACAAAACTCTCTCAATACATATACCTATGAGTAGTCCTGGCCAACGCTATCAGCACGCCGAACTTTGCTTATTAGACATTCCTTAGATGGTTAGAGAAAAAAGCGAAGTATGATGATAGATGTATTGTACTCCTTCCGTATTTAAAAATGTTATCGTTTAGGATAAAATTTTAGTCAAACATTGAGAATATAAATTATGAATAACTTTTAAGTTGTTGAGTTTGAAAATGTAAAAATTATATCACTAGATTTGTCTTGAAAAATACTTTCATACAAATATACATATATTATATTTCAATAAATTTTTTTCAAAAAATAAGTGGTCAAAGTTACACTTTGGAGACTGTGTCGTTTTCTAAAACGACAACCTTTTTTAGTACGGAGGGAGTAGACATTAAGAAGTTGATTTATTTATATTTTTAAAAAATAGTGAAAATTTCACGTTCATAAAGAGGAATATTTGGATTGTTCTTATTCTTATAGTGGCTCTAGAAATGTCTGACACTACTACAGAAACGACAAACAATGTCGGTTCAAAACCGCCCTTCAGTGGCGGTTTTTGAACCGGCACTGACAATTCGGCAGTGATGAGGTCAAGCCATCACTGCCGGTTATGCCAAACCGACAGTGATGGCTCAAGCATCACTGCCGGTTGGTAACACGAACCGGCAGTGATGCTTGAGCCATCACTGCCGGTTTGTTTCACCAACCGACAGTGATGCTTGAGCCATCACTGTCGATTTTAATTGAACCGGCAGTGATATTATTTTTTAAAATTGCATTTTATTAATTGTTTAATTTTCATTTGGGGTTTAGGGTAGAGGTGGTGGGGAGGGAGATCGTGGAGGTGTTTGCTATCGATCCATTTGATATCGATGTGAATTGAAGGTGGTTGTGGACTAGCGACAATACAAACCCATCACATATTTATAATAATTATTACAAAACATCCAAACAAAACTTAAAGTATCGAATTAAATGTCGCATTACAATAGCCTTTCGAGACGATCTTTTCCGTAGATGTTCTTGAAGTCCTTACTCTGCACAATGGACAGATATCCTTTTCTATACACTGTCTCGTCTAGAATAAGAGCTGCTATCTCCTCTTGAAATCCTCTTATCTCAAAATCTATCAACCTGTTGTGGCCCTGATCTTTACGCTGTAAATTGATACAAGATGATATTGAGATGCACGTACGTAAGACAAAACAATAGAATTAAAATGTGATGCGTACGTACCATGTCATCTTCTATTCCTAGTTTTGCGTCAAAGTAGGCAAGCATTGCCCACATCACATAGAACCCACACTCGTTGTTCCCCATTGGTTGATCTAGGTGCTTGACCTTCTTCATATACTCCACTTTGAATGGGGCTCTCCATTTCTTTTGCAGCTTAAGCTCCACATTTCTCCAATCAGGTAACGCCTTCATTCTATGTGACAATGTAAATGAAGTGTGAAGGCTGAGGACATTAATTACAATATCATATGTGATTGAAAAGTGTGGTGATATTGGGTTCACTTAGAGCATCTCCAACAATTAGCCAAATCTCACTTGCCAAATCTTGTGCTTTAGCAAGTTGCTATAATAATTTACCAAGTTGAAAAGGGACCATCTCTAACAATTAGCCAAATCTCACTTGCCAAATCAAAAAAAGAGGATGGCCCACCAGTTTTTAGTTGGTGACCGGTACCCATCGTGGCCTTCATCTCGTCGTGGCTCGCACCCGTTCATCCTGTCGCGGCCTTCTCCGTCTCGCTTGAACAGCACCCCGACGGCTCGTGAACAGCCCCCGACGGCGCCCCTTGCATCCCGTCGCGTCGCCGCTGCAGTTCCTCCTCCCTTCGATCAACTCCTCCCGTCGCGGCCCAGGTAGAAAACCAAGTCTCTCCCATCTCCATGTCCCAACAGTAGAGGATCTCCTATAGGACTACGTGATCTAGGTTTTGTTCTTGATCCTCAAACTTGTTGGTTTAGGAATCATGTCTAGGAAGAGATCCCGTGCGCGAAGGGAATTAGAGGAGTCATTATCCGATGACGATGATGAATCCATGATATTATCGGTTGCTCTAATTGTGCAAGCCTTCTCCAATCAAAAAGGAAGACATGGTGGCTCTGTCAAAGGTCATAGGTTTCTTTACCGTGATAGAGAAGGTGGTCATGCCAGGATGTATCAAGATTATTTAGCGGGCAATCCAACATACGGCCCCGAACTATTCCGTAGAAGGTTATTGCTCTTTAAATTTAAAATGAATTTGTTTTACAATGTGCTGAAATATTTAGAGTTCATAATCTATATTTACGTCTTCTTCAGGTACAGGATGTCTAGAGATCTTTTCAAACGCATAATGAATGCTGTTGAAGCGCACGATGACTACTTTGTGCAGAAAAGGAATGCAGACAATGTTCTTGGATTGAGTTGCTTCCAAAAAGTCACTGCCGCAATGCGTATGCTCACTTATGGGGTGGCAGCTGATGCGACAGATGAGTATGTTCGCATTGGCGAAAGCACTGCACTTGAAAGTCTACGTAAGTTTGTGACTGCTGTTGTTGAAATTTTTTAAGATGAGTACCTCAGATATCCCAATGAGGCGGACACAACACGCTTACATGCAATGGGTGAGCAAAAAGGATTTCCAGGAATGTTAGGCTCTATAGATTGTATGCACTGGGCATGGAAGAACTGTCCATACGACAAGCAGGGTCAGTATAAGGGGCATGTGGAGAAGCCAACTATCATTTTGGAGGCTGTTGCTTCGAACGACCTCTGAATTTGGCATGCCTTCTTTGGAATGCCAGGATCTCATAATGACATAAATGTTCTTCATCGATCTCCTTTGTTTGATGAACTGACAGAAGGTAGAGCTCCAGAAGTGAAATATTCCATTAATGGTCATGACTACACTATGGGTTATTATCTTGCAGATGATATATACCCCTCATGGGCTACTTTAGTAAAGTCCATCACTCTTCCTATGGGGAACAAGAGGCAATATTTTGCCAAAGCGCAAGAAGCTGCGAGGAAGATGGTGGAGAGAGCTTTTGGGGTTCTTCAATCTAGGTTCGCCATTATTCGAGAACCAGCACGACCTTGGGACATTCAGACTTTGGTGCTGATCATGAGGGCTTGTGTGATAATGCACAACATGATTGTAGAAGACAAAGGTTTTGTGACGGACCCTAACGAGCATTTTGAGTACGGTGGTGAAAATGTCGAACCTGCTCGTGGTCAAACTAATCGTTCATTGGATGAATTTATTGAGGCACAGAGAAAAATCAGAGACAAGCAAACACATTTACAGTTGAAAGAAGACCTCATCGAACACATGTGGAATAATCATGTAGATTTATATTCGTACACTATTTGATGTTTATGATGAATTTATATACATTTGAATTTGGATTATATATGTTGAGTTTGGATTATATATGTTGAATTCGGATTATATATGTTGAGTTTGGATTATATATGATTAAATTTGGATTATACATTTGGATGATGTCTTCTGTCTCATCTCTCCCGTCGCAGTACGTAGCCACCAATCATTTGCACTTGATCACTGAAAACAAAGCACAACATCTGACACACAGGAACACCAGTAGGCCACATGATGTCCCGTCGCAGGACCATCGATTCGCCGCCGGCAGAAGGTACAGGCCGTGCAGAGCGGTGCAGGAGGACTGATTCGCCGGCAGATGTTGCAGGCCGTGCAGAAGGACGCCAGCATCTGACACACACATCCATCTACAGTACACCAGTACAGCACCTGCCGGTTCATGCACAGTTGCAGACACACAAAACGTCCAATCAGATTTGCACACACACGTCGAATCCAACAGCTCCATGCACACACCCGTGAAACAATATAGGGAAGCGTTTATAGCATACATACTCAAACAATATAGCACTAAAATAACATCAAATAATTCTGAAACAAATCATTGTTTATAGCTCATAATTTTGAAATAAATAAACTAAAGGTTCAATCGACGAAGAACTAAAATGACATGATCTAAGTTTAATTTCCAAGACGCTTAGCCATAATCTCCTTTTGCATCACCTCAAGCCATTGAAGTTGTACCGGGTCTAGGGAGGTCTTGTTCGTGAACATAATTTCTTTTTCCTGTTTCAGCAATTGCGCATCAACTCTCTTGATATCTGCATCAGCTTTTGTTTTCTCAAGCTCTAGTGCTTGCTTGTCTAGGTCTAGTGTAGCCTCGAACCTCTCCTTAATTGCCTTTTCTTTTTCCTTATCAGACTCCTCCTTCTTTGCCCACATCCTGTCCAACGCCTCGATGCAAGCTTCCCCACCACCTCGCCTAAGATTTTCTTTTACCTTCTTAATGCCATTTGACCTTTTCCTTGCTTGTGATTCTTGACCAACAACATATGTGCCTGCTTCATCAGTGTTTTTGTCTTCTTCGTCCCTTGGCCTGGACACCTTAGCGCTCTTCTGTTTTTTCTTGTTTTTTCTGCTTTCTCCAGTTCCGCAAGTTTTGCCATCTTAGTATGCCACTTGTCATCGTTCTTTAGTATGTTCCAACAAGGAAGAAGAGTAAATTTTTTTTATCCTTGTCTTGCTCTTGGTACAACTTCGAAGCTTCTGCAACATGTATACCAATGAATCAAGATTATATATCAGCCTCAAATAAACCAAATTCAGGTACAAAATTAAACACATAATATTTACCGTGTCTGTGACAGTACTTACACTTAGATGCCTACATTGAATCTGAGCATAGCATCCACAATACTTGTTGACTTGAGCCTGAATTGTGAGCCATCGATGCATGATAGAACTCTCGGTTCGCACAGCTGGAGTTTTTTTGTTCTTCTCAAAAAAAGCATGAACTCGACCATAAAACGTGCTACGGTTTTGGTTGGCCCCGTGGAGGGGATCTTTGCTAGCGTCCAACCAGGCTGCACAAACAATTTCATCTTCTGTAAAATGAAAATTCTTTGACCACCTGGTTCCCTTGTTACCACGACTTGCTGACACAATTTCGACTTCTAGAGTAGTTTGTGTAATTGGAGAGATTGGAATGTCGATGTCATCTGAACCATCAACATGGCCATATTGTTCATTCAGGAGAATGTCCGACAAAAAACCATCTCCTTGCATCTCCATGACTCTAAAAAAAATATGAACAATACATGATCAGTAACATGTACTAGCAGTAACAACATCTATGGAATGTACATGTACTAGCATGAACAATAACAAGATCCGATCCATGGCACCATATATATCAGTAAGAATAAGAAAGATCGGATCCACTACAAACACACATCCATGGCACTTTTCTGTGTGGCAACATGAACATACAACCAAAGTGTGTACTCCGTATGTAGCTAGCAAGCAAAACAAAGGATTGCACCTATACACGTACTAGCATATACGCACCTATGCACGTACTAGCATTAATCAGGTGCAGCAAAACAAAGGATAGTATATGTGCGGCAATAGAGGATCATCCAGCCCCAGCCCGGCATCAATTCATCTACCACTGATCGACACGATCCCTATACACGCACACGAACCCTAACAGAGACGAACCCTAACAGAAACGACGTACCTGCAGGTTCCTTGACGACGGGAAGAGATGAGCGGCGGCAGGTCGTTCCCTGATCGCAGCGGCGCGCTTGGCCCTGATCGCGGCAGCGGCTTGAACCTGATCGCGGCGACCCTTCCTGATCGCAGCGACCCTTCCTGGTCGCGGCTGTGAAGACAATGGCGGCTGCTCCCTCCCTGATCGCGGCGGGATATATGAGCAGGCGCAGGAAGGCGCGCGGGAGGAATCGGGCGGAAAACAGGACCAGCGCACGCGAGGGAAGGGAAGCGAAGACGCCGCGGCCTCGCGAGGAAGTTTCCACGAGCGCGCGAGAAGGGAAGCGAGGCGGCCGCCTCACGCGATGGCAAGCCTGATGCGCGTGCATAAAGATATGCGCGCGGCACCGAGGGATGGCAAGCCGGGAAGGATGGAAAACGGATTTGGCTAATTGTTGGAGATAGGTTTTTTCATGTTTTGCCAAATTTTGAAGGATAGCAAGTCATATAGGGAGTTGTTGGAGATGCTCTTACATATTTAGCACTTTGACTAGGGGTTCGATAAGTTCAAGTGGCTTCTTTTTTGAGTCCCACACCTCGATAGTTGAATTTTTAAGACTTATATCTACGAGGACGTAATGGTTGCTGCAATCACAAAGCTCATGTTATTGAATGATATATCAAGAAAAAAACACTTAAGTAAGGGTCGAAAACACATACTCGCAATTGTAGGTTAGCAGTGCGTTTGTTTTGCCGACTGAGAACATTCTTTCAAACTCTATCTTCAAACTTACTGAGACATACGATCTTGGAGACCGGCTTTGCATGTTGTCTCATTTACCAAGATGGGTCCAAGAAGTACTTGAAAAAAAGCTATCCAACTTTTCCCAATGGCCTATTTTTGTTCTAACTATCTTAAAAAATTCTTTTTGCTGCAAGCCTAGGTTCCCTTTTTCCTCCATATACCCTTTTTTTCATTCCTTCCTTTTTCCAAAAAAAAGGAACTTTTCCCTAAAAAACCCCCCCTTCTCTTTTTTTTTGTGCCGTCCCCCCAAAACCCCTAGAACCCCCCCCGAAAAAACCCACCCGGCTTTCCTTAACCGGGAAAGTAAGATTAATTTCCACGACCCCCCCAAAATTTTTTTTTTCATTTTTAAAAAGAAAAGCTTTCCCCCTCCCCCCCTTTCCTTAGGGGTTTTTTTTAAAAACCCTTTCCCCCCGATCCCCGGGTCTTTAATTTTCCAAAATCCCCCCCCCGGCTAGATCCTCGGGGGGGTGCGATGGAAAACCAAAAAATTTTAACCCCGGGGGGCGGGCTCCCCCTTGGGGGTTCCAAATGGCGCGTAGTCAACCCAAAAAACCCCCAAAACTTTTAAAAATTTATTTTTCCCGGGGAAAAATCCCCAAAAAAAAATTTTTATTTTAAAATTTGCTTTAATTTTCCCCAAAAATCCGACCTTTGGGGGGGGGAACCCCTAATTTGGGGACTTTTTTAAAGGTTTTGTCAAATTAATTCTTCTTTTTTGGGGGGAATCGCCTTTGATTTTGGGGGAAAATTCGGGTTTACAAGGTTTTCAAAACAAACGTTTTTGGGCCGATAAAAAAACCCGAATAAGGGCTCCCTTTCCCCCTTGTTGGGTTTAATCAGTTTTCCCACTGGGGCCCCAAAGGGGCCCCCCTTTTTGGCATAGGAGTTTTTTTAATTGGGTCCCGGGCGTTGCCCCAAAAGGGGGAATTGCTTTGTTTTGGGAAAATTTTTTGGCCTAAACGCCGCTTTTAAAGCCAACCTGCTTTAAATAATTTTTTTGGGGGAAAGGGCTTTTACCCCCCGCCCTACGTAAACAAAAACCCACTTCTTTGCACGTTGTTTAAAAGTTGTGACTCTTTCATTAAAACCAATCCAATTTTTTTTATGTTAAAAAATTTTTTACCCAAAGGTTTATCCAAAGGGGCCTTGCGCTTTAAAGATTAATTTAACCAAAGCAGTTTTTTGCCTTTTTTCCCTTTTTTTTTTTTTGAAAGGGTTTTTATTCCTTGTTTCTTTGCCCTTTTAAATATTTTTTAAAAAATTTAAAAAACTTGGGTTTCCCCCCCATTTCCTCCCCCCCAAAGTTTGTCATTTCCCCCCTTATGTTGGTTTTTTCTAAAATTTTTAGATTACCCATTTTTTCCCTTTTCCAAAACCCCCCCATTAAATCCCAACCCAAATACCCAAGAAATTTCACCTCCCCACCCATTTTAAATTTTCCCACCCCCCCCCACCACCACCCCCCCCAACCCAACACCCCCCCAACCCCCCCCCCAACCCCCTTTGGGGGGGCTTTTCTTTTTTTTTTTTTTTCCTTTCCCCCTTTATGAGGCCCTTGGTGGCAAAAAAAAAAACCTTTTTTTGTAATTTTGGGGGAAAAGGGGTTATGAACCCCCATTCCAGGGTTTTTTTCCTTTGGGGCCCCGGTTCCTTTTAAAAAATCCCCTTTTTTCCAAAAAATTTGGCGGGCCCTTTTCCGCTTTCCTTTGCCTGGTCCCAGGGGCCCTTTTAAACAAAAAAGCGTTTTCCCCCTTTAAAAAAATTTTTTTCCCCGCCCCTTTTTTCCCCAAAGGAACAAAGAACAATTAGGGAAAAAGGTTGGGAAAAAACCCAATTCCCCCCTTTTCTTTCGGTAGGGGGTTGGCCAACAAATAATTTTTCCGGGGCCCTTTTCCCCTTCCTCCCCTTTCTTCGCCTTCTTCCAACTTTTGGGGTAAAAAAACCCTCCCTTTTTGCTCCCCGCCTTTCCTTCCCTCCTTTGTAATTTCCTTTTTCCTTTCTCCAGTTCCTATTTTCCCTTCCAAACTTTTTTTTTCCAGGTTTTTCCCCCCCTCTTTCCCTCTCCTTCCTTTTTTTTTTTTTCCTTTTTTTTCCCCTTTTCCCTTTTTTGCCTTAAAATTTTCCCCTCTTCCCCTTCCCCGTGAAGTGGTTTTAAAAATTGGGGGTTTCCCAAAAAACCATTCAAAATCCCTCAGTTTTTCCCCTCCCCTTTTTTCCCCCCCTTTTTTTTTCACTTCTCTTCCCCAAAAAGGTTTTTCTTCCTTCCCCTCCCCCTCTCCTTTTTTTTTATCCCTCCTTAAAATTTTTTTTCCCCCTTCCCTTCTCTTTTTTCTGCCATTTCCTTTTTTTCTTTTTCCTTTTTTCCCTTTTCCCCCTTTCTCTTTTCGCTTTTCCTTCCCTTCCCCCTTTTCCCTTTTGCTTCCTTTCCCTTTTCCCGCTTTCCTTCTTATTTCCCCCCAACTTTGGAACCCTTTTCCCGGTTTTTTTGGCGGCCCCGTTTTTGGGCCCCTTCCTTTCCAAATTTCCTTATAAAAATTTGGAAAAAGGGAGAACCCGACTTGCCAAAAAGTTCCTTTCTTTATTTTTGGGCCCCCAAATTGGGCCCCCACCCCCAAATTTTAATTTTCGGGGTTTTTTGGAATTTAAGGAAATCCTTCCCAATCCCAAAATGGATATTTTAAAGTTTCCAACCTTTTCCTTAACTTTTCCACCCGGCCCCCCCTAATTACCAAAGAAGGTTTCCCCCCTTTTTTTGATCTTTTTTTTTAGGGTTTTTTAAATTCCAGTTTTCCTTTAGGGAGCTTTGTTGCAAAAACGCTTGTTCCTTTGGAAAATCCCCCACCCCGAACTTGGGCCTTTCCCCCCCGAACCTGCTTAAAATTTAATTAATAATCCCCATCAAAAATTTTCTTGGGTATTTTCTTAACCTTTTGTTTTTAGGTATGAAACCCAAGTTATTACTCGTTCCCCCTTGGCCCCTTCCGGGTTTGCCAAAGGCCCAGGGCTCCAAGGGCTTTTACCCCTTTTCTGGGTTTTCATCACTAGTTCCGGGGGGGTCATCCGGCTTCGGCGCCCGGGGCGGGGTTGGGGAAATCAACGCTTTAAATTTTCATGTTTCTGGCTGAAAATTTCCCAAATAAGAGAAGTTTTATAGACAAAATCTTTCTTCGCCACAAAAGGGTTCCAAAAAAAAATAGAAATTTATGACAATCAAAGTTATTCATAAGTAATTCCCATCTGTAAATCATGCATTCCTAAATTTTCATGAATTAAAAACCATGAATTTTAAGGTGACATATAAACTTTTATATACATCTCTCATCCTCCCTAATTTTACAAGCACCCCAATATCCTACCCATTTTATAAAATAAGTCCCTGCTATATTCCCATAATCTCTTATCTATCTGGGCATATAATGTCTTATCTTTTTTAAACTCTTTTTAATCTGGTAGCCCAAAAATAATCTCAGCCCCTATCTCTCACTCTCCTTTTTTTTCTTTTTTTTATTTTTTAACATCTATATTTTAAACATGCTAGCCCCCAATAGGGAATCCCCTCTCTATCTCTTTTTTCCCCTTTTTCCCCTCAAACTGATTTCCCCCTTTTGGGGCTTCCTTCGAACACCTTTGGGGCGGGTTAGTAAACTCACCAAAGGTAAGCTTTCCCCGGATGGCCCCAAGGCTCCAATCCCTTTTAGGCCCCCAGCAGTCGGTGAACACCCAAAGGGGAGCGGGGAAGCGAAGTTTGGGGCGACCCGGGCCTTGGGAGAACCTCTTTTTGGCGGTTTTTTCCTTTTTGGCCCGGGCAGGGGCTTGGGGGCGGGGGGGGTGGGGGTTTCGAGCAAGGGCCGGGGCGACGGTGTTTGGGGCAAGGGCTGTTTTCGTCCCAAGGGGCCTGGCTGGCCTCATCGAGCTTTCCTTTGGCGTCGCGACCCCCTTTTGGTTTTCGTCGTGGAGGAGCACCCGCTTGGGGGGCGGCGCGTCGGGGCGAAAACAGCAACGGCTAACATGGAGCTCTTTCGTCCCAAAAAAAAAAACGGGGGCCGTCCCGCTAGAGGGGGTCGGGCTTTTTTGGGCCCGGACCGGGGGGGCGTGGGACTTTTCGGAGCTCGGGGTCACGAAATGGCCTTTGTGTGGAAAGGGCGAAGTCTAAAAATTTTTGACCCGCCCTTTTTCCTTTTTATTTTCCGGCCCCATCAAAATGTCAGTTCTTTTTTACAAACGGGGATGTTTTGGGGGGCATCATGCGGTTATTTTTAAAATCGGGGAGTGATTAGAGGGGACATCACTGGCGTTTTGGTAGATTTTTTAAACCCCAGTGATAGGGGAAAATTTACTGCCCCCCGGGTTTCCCTTAAAAACGACCCCTGAATTTTTAATTTTTTTTAAAAATTCGGCTTTGGGTTTAAAAATTTAAATTACTCCTGAGGTTTTTTTCTAAACTTTTAAAAAACTCCCAAAAATAAAAAAGTTGCATAATTTTTAAATTTTTCTACAAAAATTTTTTGAAGGACCCAAAAACCAATTTTTTTTAGTTTTTTTTTTTGAAATTAAAGGGGTTTAAAAATTTAATTTTCCTCCTTTTTTAATTACCCAAAATTTAATAGGAAGTTGAAAATCTTCCAACTTAAATTTTTTCTAGTTTTTGAGGAGATCCCCAAAAATTGGGTTTTCACTCAAAGGTTTTAATTCCTTTTAATTAGTTTTTTTAATTTTCCCTTTGAATTTGAATAAGGGTTTAAAATTCAATTATCCCCTTTTTAATTTTTCTCCAAAAAAATTTTTAATAGAAGTTTGAAAAATCTTTTTAAAAATACTTTTTCTATTTTGAGGGGCTCTACATTTAAAGCTTTTTTACACTCAAGGTCTAATTCCTTTTATAGTTTTTTTTAAATTCCCTTTTTACATGGCCATACATCAATCAACAAAGGGTAAACTCATCAATCTTCAATTCATATGGGTCTCAAAATTTGATGCAAATTTTCTAAAAAAACATTTCATTAAAAGGAAATTTCATAAGTTTTAAAAAGATACTCTAAATTTAAAGGGGTGCAAAAGGGCCCCGTGATGGGCCCATCGTGAAACACCTTTTAGGTAAGCAGGGTTTGTCACCCCTTCAAGGCATGTAGGGGAACAAACCGCCCCAAAAAGGGGCCATTTCCCTTTTATAAACCCCCCCCCCGAAAAACTTCTTCGTCTTTTCACTCCGTCCCACACCCACAATCTTCCTTTTTTTCCCTTTCAATTAACTACATGTCGTCTCCATTTGTATTGTTTTTCCCTTTTTATTAGGGAAAATTTTTCATAAACATCCCCCTTTTTAAAAGGGCAAGGGGTCCAATTTTTTTGTATTTCGGTCTTGGGTAGATCAACGGGTAGTGAACCCATTTTTTGTCCCGGGTTTTTTTTTCATTTAGCCGGAACCCCCAGAAATGGAAAAAGGGGAACTTTCCCAATGAGTCCAATTCAAACTCTCCCTATCTCATCTTTTAAAACCCAATATTGTTGCCACCCCCGTGTTCCCTACCCTTTTCCTGGGCGGCGGGAAAACGAAAAACCCCTATTTTGGGTTTGTGCTTTTTGTTTTTTTGGTTTTTTTTGGGAAAAAGGTAAAACCCTTTATTTTATATCCTTGGTACATCATTTTGCGTACTCAAGTCCGGGGGGCTAAGAGATTTTGCGACATCCCTTTAAACCCTTTCCTTGCCTTTTTGGCCCCTGAAACTAGTCACCGAATTCCTTCCCAAATTTTTTCTCAAGCCAACCCGGGGACCCTTTCCGATTTTCTTCCTTTGCCGGGAAACTTTTTGTTTTGCTCAACAATTTTATGCCCTCACACCTTGGGCCCCGGGGGAAAAACAAAAGAATGTGTTTCTGAAAAGGGGACCACCTTTTTTCCCTTTTTTACCCGCTTTTTTCACCTATTTTCCTTTGCCCCTTTGTCTTCCCTCATGAAGGGGATACTGGAAATTCTAACCCCCTTGATGTCCAGATAAAAAGTGGAGAACTCAATTTAAATCCTCTTTTTTGACCTCCCTTCCCATCCCTTTTCCCCCCTTTTGGGTTTAATTTTTTCCTAACCTTTCCCCCTAAAAATTTAGGGGGCCTCCGAAGGAAAAAAAACTGGGTTTTTAGGGACATTGGGGGCAAAAGGGGTTTTATTTTGAAACCACAAGATGAAAAATAGAGGCAACCGGGAAAAGTCGAAGTAAGTTTTGGGGGAAATGCAATCCTCAACCCGCATATAACTCGGGAAACTTCCCGCCTCAGGGTCTAGCCCCCGGCCAATTTAATGACCTTTTTCAGGGGACCCCTTGGAAGAAAGAAAAAAAACTTTTTTGGGTTGGGGCGCCGGGGCCTTGTCCGGGGGTTACCTCTGGGCAAACTGGGGGCCGCTGGAATTTTTATTTAATTGGGCATGACAATTTTTAAAGGGGGGCCCCATAAAAAACCTAGGTTTTAACCTTTAAATTTTTCTCATTTAACTAGCCTTTTTGGGGTTCCCCCAGTAGCCCCCTCGGTACTTGGGGATCATTTTAAAAAAGAATAAAAGCATTTCATTTTCCTCCCTTTTTTTAGTGTCCCTGATGCCCCCGAAGTTTTAAAAATTTGGGCATTCCCCAAGAGTTACTGGGGCAAATCCCTTTCCCGAGGCCCAGGGTTTTTTGCATGTCCAAGCGTTTTCGCGGGGAAAAAAACCTTTCTTGGGGTTTCCCGGGTTTTTTTAAACAAAGTGTTAAAATATGGGGGCCGCACACGGGTTTTTAGTTATGTGCATTTGATCAAGACAGTGACGTACACCAAAAAATGGCCAGTAAGGTTTTTTTCTAGAAGATTGGGTTTTTTCTTCCAGATATTTTAAAGATTTGCGCTTTTCATTTCCCCGTCCCCCTTCCCCAAGGACAAAATTTTGGTTTGCTTAATTGTTGAAGCAGTTGTTTCCCGTCTCCCCTTTCTTTGGAGGGCCCCGTTTCCCCATTTTTCCCATTTAAAAAATTTTTTTATTCCCACGGTTTTAAGGGTGAACACGATTTTTAGGAAACCCACGGGGTTCCATGTAGCCATCTTCCCGTTTTCTGGTAGATGGGGTTTGAACAGTTTTCGTCCAAGCACTTTGACACCCCAAGTGTTTTTCCTTTTGTCTCCCCCCAGACAAGGGAAACCCCGCCCGGGTAGGTTTGGGGATTGTTGGGGGGGGGGGGATAATACAAACCTTTTTTCCCGGGACATGTTTTTTTTGTACTCATCCCCGACATTTTTTCACACCCCTCCCACACCTTTAAAAGTTCTTTGATCACTGGTTGTAAAAAACACAATATCAAAACCCGGTTGGGGTTGGGGCCTTGGATTAGTAAAAGGCCATTTTTGAAGTATGCCCTTTTATAAAAAAGCCAGGGGGGAAGGTTTTTTGGGAAATACCCTTTGCGTCACCCGGCCCAAGTGCTAAAGATTTTTTCTAACCGGGAACGGTTCATCCCTCCGGGCGGTCAAAGCTAACCACAGATGCCTTACCCCTCCACCGATTTCTTTTTAGAAACTTTTGTTATAGGCCTCCCAGTTTCCGACCTCCCGGGGGGGGTTTTCAAACAAAAGAATTTTCTTTCCCCTCTTCCCGTCCAAAGCAAACCCCTTGGCTTTAACTTCCTCTTTGAAACAAACCTTTTGCACTCGTGGAGCTTAGGGAAAATTTTCCCCAAAGGACCCCTTTTTCTGGCCCCCGTGTCTTTTCTTCCATTTTGATGGCCCTTTTGTTTTCCGGGGAGTTTTTACCAATTGGGACATGCATCCAAGTCTTTTTTTATTTCTCTTTCCCTACAATTGGGAGTCATTTAAAAACCCCCTGGATTTTCTCAAAAATCGAGGTCAAATTGGGGAAATCATTTGCCCCGCAAGGTAAGTCTTTTTTTGTAATTTGGCCTTTTGGGTGGTGAAGTAAACCAAAAAGTTATCCGGAAAACCTTTTTCAAACAACTCATTTGTTGTTTTGAAAACCCCCCAAAAGCATTTGGCTTCCCCGTTTTGCTTTTTTGGGCAATGGAAACAATTTGGTTTTTTTTTTTGCATCCTTTTCTCATCAAAACTCCATTTTTTTTAACTTTTGAATTTCAAGGGGGAAACCCCCAAAGCACATCATGTAGAAACCTTTTTGAAAATGCCTTCATTTTCCTCAGTTTTTCTCGGCTAATGTATTTAAAAAAACACATCTCATTGGGTCACATGGGCGGTACTCATAACGGGAAAAAATGCATTTAGGGATAACGAGCCTTTTGGAACACATCATCATTAGCATTTAACCAAACCCCCCCATGCAAAAAATCCAAATCGGTAGTTTCCCCGAACCCCCCCTTGGGGATCAAGTGCAAACGAAATTTAAAAAAATTTCCGAAAAGTTTTTCCCCTTTTTTTTCGTTTTCTTGCAGTCTTTGCATGGCCAAAAAACAAATTTGAGTCCCCAAAATTGGGCCCTAGCTCGCCTTTATGAAATCGTCGATCCCGTCAAGTATCGTGGGTTTGGGATGGGACCCGATTTGTACATTTTACCCTCGGCCATGTCTTGATGTTAAAATGGAAAGGAAACCCGGGAAAAAATTTGGAAATATTTAAAAAGGGGCCTTTTTTTTAAAAATATTTTTTTCTTTATAAGTTTGGGTTTTGGGGCGCGCTTTAAAATGAGCCCAAAAAAATAGGGGAAAGCATGGGGTATTTTAAATTTTTGAAGTTTTTAAAGGGAGGCACAGATTTTAAATGCATGCATGCAATTTGGGGTTTAAAGTTATTTTTCAAATAATAAAATACCCCAAATTTATTACACAAAAACAAAACCAAAATTCTTTTACTCATTTGGGGTTTTAAAATGGAGTAATAAAATTTAAAAATTACAATTTTTTTTTCCCTAATTTTTTGGGGCGAAAAATTTTTTCAAAAAACCAACTTCTTTAAAGGGTTTATAAATTAATTTTCCCAAAAAAAATAAAGGGCTACAATTTTTTTAAATACTTTTTTATCTAAAAGGTTTAAAAAAAATTGGGCACAAATTGCAAAAATCTCTCTTTTTGATCATGAAAACAGCATACCTTTTAAATTTTAGATTTTTTCACAAAAAAACAAAAGTTAAAAAAAAAATTTTTAAAAAATTTTGTTGTTACTAACCAAAAGGGAAAAGTATGAATCCCAAAAGTTTTAAGGGAAGCAAAAAAATGGGGAAACAAAAAAATTTTAACCAAAACCCAAAAAATGGGAAAAAGGGGGCTTTTTTAGCACGGGTTTTGTTACTGTTTGGGTAAACGAGGGAGAGAGGGAATTTTGCGGTTTCTTTTATGAACCCAAACCCTCACTGCCGGTTTCAACCCAAACCCGGGGTAACAACCCCCCACTGCCGGTTTGGGGGCCTTAAACCGGCAGTGATAGGGGCCAGAGGCCCTCCCCCTGCGTTCAAAACAAAAGTAAAACCGGGAAATGATGTGGGGTTTCATTGCCGGTTTAGCCCCTGCCCCCCCAAAAATTTTTGGGGGGTGTCAGAGGGGTGAACCCACAGTGAAAAGGAAACACTTTTCCGGTCCAATTAAAAAGGCAGTGAGGGCCGACAGTGAAATTTCCGTTTCTGTTTGGGAGTGTGAAACGGGGATTTTATCTGCAGGGTTTTCTTGCTTACTTTTAATTTGAGCATAATTTTTTTTGTTTTATTAGCATTACAATACCCTTTCCCCCCTGTCCCCAAAGAAAATTAATTTGTTTTTTTTTTAGATTTCTTGTTTTATGGTTTTTTTTATTTTTAAAAAAAAAATTTATGTAAAAATAAAATAAATAAATAAAACATTATAAATCTACTTTTAATAACTTGTTTTAATAAAATTAAAAAAAGAAATTTTAAAAAATTGTTTAAAAAAAATAAACGGCCAAACAAAAAATGTTTTAATTCAAAACACCTTTTAGTATGAGACAGGGAGTTTTATGAGTTTTTCCATTGGAAAACCCAAATAGCGCGAGACAAACACATAAAAAAAGCAGCCCTGGGAAAAATTTGTGCGAGGGCCTTTTTCGAAACCCAGCATACATCATCCGATCAAACCCCTTTGCCTTTTTTTTTCCTTGAAATAATTTAATTTAAAATACACGAAATAGGATAAAAAATTTTTAAATGTCAAAGTCACTACTTACTACCCTTACAGGAAACCGTAAAACTCCCCCCTTTTTTATATATCAGTACTGCGGCCCAAAGATCGAAATACTACCCTTTTTTTTGTACGAAACTGGCCCTCCGTAACTGTTCCCCCGGGAAACCCGAAATCCCGGGGAAAAAAAAAGGCCCCCCCCGGGTTTCCTTTTTTTGGGTGTTTTAAATTTTAAGCGCTTTGTATTATTTTTTTTTAAAAAAAAAAACCCCTAAAATTATAAGAAAAGTCAACATCCAAACTTGGGCCCGTGGGGGAGGTTAAAGCAAATTTAAAAACCATTTTTACTTAGAGATTTTCCCCCCAAAGTAAAAATTTTAATTTTTTAGGGGTTAATTTTTAAAAATGATTGATACATTTTCCAGATGCAGGGTGATTAGTTTATTTTTGTTTGTTTCTTTTTTGTAGAGCACAACGGCAATTTCTGGTTAAATTGCAAAGGCAAAAACATTTGAGCCTCGCGCCCTGCAAAAGTTTAAGGGAAGTAACCAGTGACCCTGCCAGTAAAAATTGAAATAAAATTTAAAACACTGTGGGCTGATCCTTTCTTTTGGGTTTTTTTCGTGGCGATAATTTTGGGGGAAAATGCCCATTTTTTTACTATTTGGTTTTGAAAGTAAAAATTCTTATCCCTGGTTTATAAGCCAAAACCCAACAAAAACGAAGGTACGCAAACCGTTTTTGTGCACGCAAAAGTTTTCCTTTATATTTTTTTTAAAATTTTGTGGGTTTTTTTAAAAGGGTGGAATAGATATTTTAAGCATTTTTACAGTGGGTTTAATAGTGGGGATGAGTGAAATAAGAACAGTGTTTTTTTTTTGGGAACAGTAACTGCCCGAAGGCGGGAACATATGATCGGGATAGACGGGCGGGGGGGCCTTTTTACTAAGCGTTTGGGGGGGAGAAAGGCCCCCGCCCCTTGTCCTCTATCACCCCCTAGTGCCCCCTTTCTTTCCTCCGTTTTCTCGTTGAAAGGGTTTAAGGAGGGGGATTTCCCCTTTATTTTAATGAGTTTTTTCAGGGAGACCCAAGTCCCTTTTGGGTTATGTTTTCTTTCCCAAAAATTTTGGATTGGGGTTTTTTTTCCCACTTCCTTTCCCCTCCCGGGAACTTTTAAGGAAAGGGGGGAAACCATCTTTTTTCCATGACGGCTCTGTTTTAAGACCTGAACGACACTTTTGGCCCGGCACCATCCATTGAAAATTTACGACAAAGGGGATATTTGTTTTTCCCCCCGGGGGCTTTAAGCGGGATATCCGTCATGGAAAATTTTTTCCCAAAGTTTTTCTCCTTTTATTTTTGATTAGACTAATGGCCCCAGAAAAAAAATTTCAGATTTTTCTTCCCCCTTTTTGGTTGGGAAAAAGAAGAAGGGAAGACACCCGAAAAGAAAAAAAAAAAATTATTTTTTTTTTTTTTCCCCCTACAAAACTTTTGGGGGCAAAATTTTGGGTTGGGCATTCCCTTTTTCCCTGGCATTTTTGAGGGTTTGGGGATTTCGGGCATCTAACTGCAAAGTGATTAACATTTAGGTTTTGAATATTGGGGGTTTTTGTTTTAAAACGAAATTTAAAATGTTTTGGTTTTGAATTATGTTATTCTTTAAAGGGAATTCTAATTTTAAAAATGGTTTTTAGTAAATTTTGGTTTAAAAAACTGTTAACCCAATTTTTATGAGTAATTTCTTCTTTCGTCTAAAAAAAGAGTAATAAATCTTTGTCAGGTCATTTTCCCAAAATTAAAACATCCCGGGCGCTTTTCCAGTTCCAGGGGGGGCAAATTTTCCCCTTTTTTCTTCGTTAGAAAATCACCCCAAAAACCCTCCATCTGTCATCTGCACCTTTTAAAAAGGGTTGCAGAGAAATGAAGAAAATTTCCTTTGGTTTTACAAAAAGGGAAAGGGAAAAAAATTTTTCCCGGACACCGATCGATCTTGCAGCCCCTTTTGGGAAAAAAACTGTCCCTTTTTTTATTGGTTTTTTACTCGTACTTAAAGGAAAAGTGAAAGCAAGGAGCAGCACGGTGATTGGTGAAGCAAGAAAAGGCCCCCCTTTTGACTGCAAAATTGGGTTCCCGGGGGGGTTGCGGGCGGGCCCCATCAAACCCGGGCGGAAAGGAACCCTATGGACGACCTATAGTAAACAGGGTAAATTTTTTTGCTTTCACCAAACCCCTCGTTGCGTATCCCGGGGGGGTAATGGGGTGGGGCAAAACAGGGATTTGAAGGGCTTAATCCCGGCGTTTTTTTTTCCAAGGAAAGCTGCGTCAGTGTTCTGTCCCCTTGAAGCAGCCCCAAAGTGGTTAAACTTTTCTTATTTAAGGCAAATGGGGAAAACCCGATTTCCCCGGAAACATAACTTTTAACAAACCCCTAAAACACAGGTTTTCCGAGGGTTCTTTTCCTTTCTATTCGAAGAACACTCGGTTTGGTGTCTCTTTTTTTTTTTTGAAAAACCCCAGCTGCTTCCTTTTCTTTAAACCTTTTGTACTGTAAAATGAACAAATCATTCTCGATTTTCTTCGGTTTGCCCACATACTGTACCCAAAACTTCCCACCACCAAAAAGATGTGTGACAATTTTTACTAAAGATCATCCCCGACGAAGAGACTGCCTTTTGGGGAGAGTGGGCAGTAGGTGCCAGTCCGGCCCAAAAAGCCAAATCCATTTTTTTTTCCCTGTTTTGAACCCGTGACATCGGACCTTCCCATTTTGGAAAAATGGAAACGGTTTTTTTCCCGGATAATAATTACTATAGACGTTAAAGGAAGGTTTTGCAATTTGGCAAACAAAAAAGTTTTCCCCCAAAAAAACAGATCCCGGGGCCGGGGATGGAGCTTCAGGGGGGACTTATCTGGGAAAGTTTCCATGCATTTTTTGGTCATGGTCTTGCTTTTTACCTTCCCCAAAAAAAAAAACCGGTTTGGGGGGGGGTTTTTTACACTTACTAGTAGTTGGGTTTTTTCATACGGAAAAAATTTAAAAACGTGGGTTCCCGGGGGGGTTTTTTCCTCAAAAAGCATCGGTTTTAATTTTTTAAATTTTTTTAATGCCTTCCCAAAAATTCCCAAAAATTTACAAGATTTTCCCCCTCCAAAAAAGAAATGTTTTGGGTGTAAAAAATAATTAATTGTACAATTTACCCCAATTTGGGGGGAAAAGAACCTTTTTGACATATTTTCAAAAGGGTTGGCCCAAAAAAATTGGGAAAAACAATTTAAAAAGGGGCTCAATTTTCAAAATTCCAAAAAAAAAAAACTAAACAAGGGCTTTACCATTTTTCTCCATCTTTTTCAAAAGGAAAAAAAAAAAGAATTTTTTGGTTTTTTTACAATTTTAAAAAAGAAAAAAGAAGGGTTTTTCTAGGGAATTTTTTGAAAACGTACCTTGGAAGGTTTTAATCAAGGGAAAAAAAGAATTTACAAGAGGACCCCACCAAAGCGTGAAGAAATTTACTGATGGTTTTTTTCCCCATGTTTTTTGTGAAAAACTTCACCCAGAAGGTTATTTCAACCGGGGGGCGTGGCTACTTGCCCCGTTCAAATTTAAAAAACGAAAAGACTTCACTTTTTGGGGACTCAAATTTTTTTTGTTTTTAAAATAGTGTTTTTCCCCTTTCAACAAAACAATCAAAAATAAACCAGTTGCTTTCCAGAAAATTTTATCAGCCAAAAAATTTTTTTTCCCCCTTTTTTTTTCCCCTGGGAAACCCTGTAGTTGTTGCTTTTGCTAGTTTTCCACCGGGGAAACCCCTTGCGCAATGCCCCCTTTTAATTTTTCCTTTTTTTTAATGATTTAAAATTTTATAAATTTTAAGGAGGCAAAATCCATAAAGGGGGTTTCATTGGACTCAATGACCCCTCGGGGGCAGGGCTATGCCCCTTTTAAACTTTAGCACCGCTTTTGGGGTTCCTCCTCCAAACCGCCCCAAGGCCGAAAAAAGGGAAGCGGATCGTGACCCCCCCTTGGGGCCCCATAAGGGGCCCATTTTGCGACTAAAAATGTTCGTTTAGCCGGGGCCCGGTGGTTTTTTTGGTCGTCGTATAATTTGGGGGAACTTTGTCACCGTCGTCGTTTGTTCGGGCTTCTTTAGTCGTTGTTTTTCGTCCTTTTTTATAGGTTTTTTTTGGGCCCCCAAAATTGCTCGGGTTTCTGTTCTTTGGGGGAATTTCACGCCCGCAAAGCTGATGGAAGATCAATTCCCACGCTTTGGGCCCGGAAACCCTTTACAGGCACCCTAGGGTTTCCTGTTTGGGGGGTTGGGGGTTTTTTGGGAAAGGGGTTTTAGTTTGTTGGGGCTTTTGTTCGGGTTTTTTTTTCTTTTTCCCCCTTTTTCTTTTTGGGGTTTTTTTTGGGTTTTCTTTTCATGGTTTTTTAAAGGTTTGCTCTACTTCCCCCGTAAAGTTTGAAAAAAACCGCTTGTTTTCGCCCAAAAAGAAAACTTTCCCGGAAAAATTTTTTTATGTAGGGAATTAAATTTTTATCCGCAAAAACCCAAAGGGCTTAAAATTTTAGAAGGGTTTTTTATTATATTTCCATGCTTTCATGCTTTTAATTTTTAAAAAAAACCCTTTTTTTTTGCATTTTAAGAATGGATTGGGAAAAAGGTTTTTTTTAAATTTGCAATTTAGATACCGGTTCCTAAAAACTCATTCCATGAGTGGGGACCACACCCACACCCAGGTCCCAAGGGCCACCCAAAATCCACGTTTGGGGAATTTCACTTTGGGCCCAACTTAACCCAAAAAGAAATTTTGAAAGGTGAAAAATTTTTATCATGAAGTAAAGGTTTTAGTGTTTCCGTCACCCGGGTTTCCTTTTTTTAAAACATACATGCCCCTTATCCCCGGTAAAAAATTGGGAGCATTTTTTTCCTTGCCCTATAAACACAACCCCTCGCACAAACCCCTTTCCACACCACACCAAAATTTAAAAATGCCAATAACTAACGTTTACACCTACCATAGAAAAGGGGCAGCGAGACCACGTCCCCTTTTAGCGATCGACGAAACAAAACATGGGTCCATAGGGACGAGAATTTCCCGTCCCTGGAGTTTTCCCCACAAGAGCGGGTTTTTTTACCCTTTTTTTGGGTAAAGGGGCCTTTTTGCAGCCCAAAACCCAAATCAGTCATATTCCCTCCCAAACCCTAAATTTGATTTTTCAGACAAATCCCTTCTTAAAAACGGCCCTTTTTAATTGTTTTTTTCAAAAAGTTGGGGGTTTAAAACCTTTACAATTAAGTTTGGGCCCCCATGCTTGGGTCAACCAAAATTTTTTGGGGGGTTTGGGACGTGAAAAACCCCATCTTCCCTACCTCGGGCGGGCCTTGGTCATTTGAGAGAATTTTTCCCCCATTTGTTATTTATAACGAACTTTCTAAAAAAAAAAATTCTTCACGGGAAATTACTGAAAAAAAAAAATAAAATGCAAAAGTTTTGAGTTTTCGGAAACTTTTAAAATTCATGCAAATGCAAATGGGAACCCCCGGGAAAAAAAAACCCGACTAGGGCTTTCTCAAGGGGGCTTTTTAAATTTTCTCACCCACACTTCTTTTCCCCTTAAATTTTGAATAATATCAAAAATTCTTTTAAACCCCTTTTTATGGGAAATTTTTTAATAAAAAAATTAAAAATTTTTTATTTTTAAATTGGGGGATCATTTAAATTTTATTGTAAAAATATTTTTCTATGGTGCTTTTTATCTTTTTTATAATATAGGTTTTTTCCCAAAAGTTTTTTTAAAAAATTTAAAAAAAATTCAAACCCACTGCAAAAGTTTCCCCACAATCCCAACCTGTCAGCCTTTGTTATTATCTAAAAAAAAAAACGTCACTTTTTGCGTCAAAAAAGGGAAAAAAACTTTTCCCCTTTCCTTTCAAATCCCCTGCCCGGGGTTCAGACGCTTTCCCATACACTCAAAGTAAACCCCCCCCCCTTATTTTCCCCACTGGCCCCCTCCCCACTCTCCAACCGTTCAAAGGTTAAAAACACCCAAAATTTATCTATATTAAACCCCCGAGGGTGTCGCAAGAAAAAACCCCAATTATCGCCACGCTGGGTTTCCTGCTTTTTCCAAAATTGAAAGCCCCCGGGGCCCGAAGCTGAGAGCTTGGTGCTTTTTACAATATTTTAAAAAAGGGAAAGGCGCCCACGGTGGAAGGTTTCTGCGTCGGAAGTTGGGTCCCCCCCCCAAGGAGCCCGGGGAAACATCTGGCTGCGAACCCCGGGCCTCGCCGCGCGCCGCCCGGGTTACACTCCCACGGTTCTACTTCTTCCCACCCCCAAAGGTGACCCCGGGTTTTTCGCGGCGGGCGGCGGCAATTCCCCCGCGCAGGCCCCTGTGCCGTCTAAAAAACCGCCCCGCGGGGTTTGGGGGGCTTTCCTCCGCCGCCAAAGGGGCGCCCAGGGGGTCCTTTCACCCGGGGAGGGGGGCCGGGTGGAAAACCCCGCGGGGCCAAAAACCCCCGCTGGCCCACCTGAAGGGGCGAGTTCGTCCCGGCCCCGCGAAGCCGGGGGCCCTGGTTTTTCCCCCACGCCGGCCCGAAACCCCCCGTGCCGCGGGGTTCGGCAGGTCACTTACCGGCTGCGGCGGCGCCCTTGCCCCGCGCCCGTCCATGCCCCCACCCCGCCCTGCACGCCCGTGGCCCGGCCCACTTTCCCCCAACGGGGCAGCATCGCGCGCGGGGAGGGGAACGCGAACGCGAACCCCCTCGTGCCCCCGCCGTGCTACGACTACCGGGTCTCGCCCCCGCGCCCCCCGGGGACGCGCCGGTTTTGACGAACCCGGAGTACTTTTCCGGGGCCGGAAGCCTTTGGGGGCCACGTCCCCGTCCCAACAGACAGTACCCGAGCGCCCTCAAACGGTTTTGGGGACCAAAGGGAGGGGGGCGCGCTTTAGGGGGGCCGGGGCCCGGGGGGCCCGTTCCCCGCCGGGTTTCCCCGGGTGGCAAATGGGGTTTTTTTCCGCCCCCGCGGGCAGCCGCCGGAACCCCGGGACGCGGCTCTTTTCTCCAGATGACAGCGGTCCGCCTGGACCCCCGCTCCCCGGCGGGGTTTCTTCCGGGAACGCGGTGGTGCCCCCACTTTGGTCTCCCCCACGGCGGGGAGGTGTGGGCAACCCCTTTGGGTACCGGGCGCGGCCCCGCGCTTGGGGGTGGGGGGGAGCCAAAGGGGACGGGCTAGCGCCCGGTCGCCCGGTGGCCCACCTGGGGGGCCCTGGACCCCCGAACCTTCCCCCGGGCCCCATCTCCGGGCGCCAAATCCCGCCACACGGGTTTGGGGGAAAGGTCGCTGTAAAAGCCCACTTCGGGTTGGGGGGCGCCGGGGTTCAAAGGGGCCCGGGGGTCAGTACTAAAACCGGGGGGGTGTCGTAAAGAACGCCGCCCGGGGGGGGGTGCCCTCGCGCCCCGTGTGGGCGCTCGAAATGGGAAAACCCTTGGGGGAGTTCCCGGAAGGTGGCCCCGGGACTCCCCAGCCGGAGGGGCTCTTTGCATATGCAATACTACAAAATTGATAATTTAATTTTATTAAAACCCAAAAAAAGTACGGAGTAAGGGAGCTTACCCAAACGCACAGGTTTCCCGCGGGAACGTTCTTCCTGGTTTTTAGGGCGTGTGTGGGTGTTGGTGGGCGTCGTGCGGGCCCTATATATTGTTGTTTGATCCTTATGCCGGCCAGGTTTTTTACGAACTCCGGGTATATGAAAAGTTTTATATTTGGTTTTCATATTTATAATTTTCCAAATTTAAAAAGACGCCCCTATTTTTATATTTCAAAATCCCACAAATTTTTTTTCACCCACTGACTCACCTATAAACCCTCCTTCCACACTTTAGTTTACGCAACATGTTTTTCTTTTAACCCCCTTGTTTTTGTTCATATCGCGGGGTGTCCTTGGGGGAGGTTCCCTTTTCGAAACCCCCATGTACCCTCCTCGGTTTTGCTTTTATGAATGCTTCTTTTTAAAAGGGGGATTTGGGGTTGCGGGGTCCAAACCCTTTTATGAAGTTCCGGGGGGATCATCATCTGTCGTGCGCTACCCCCTCTCCCCCTTTTTTGGCCCCGGGTTTTCTTTTGCTTTTTTTGTTGTCATGTTTTGTCTTCAAAATCCTCTACTCCTATATTGGGCTGTCCAAACCCGTGTTGGGTGGTTTTTTTTTGTTTCAAATTTTTCTTTTTTGTAGCAATATACTTTTTTGCTGTTTTTCGGTCTTTTCCCAGCAGTTTCTTTGCTGTTTTTGTTTTCTCACCCTTTAGGTCTCATTATTTAAACTGCAACAGAAGCAAAGCATGGGTGCAGTTTTACAAAAGACCCACATTTTGTGGTCACTTGGTCCATGCATTGCCCCCAAAAAACTTACATCATTCGTTATTTTAAAAAAATGGAATCCCCCTAAAAAGGGGGATGAAAAACATGCCCTTTTAACCCCAAAAAGTAGAGTAAAACTTTTAACAAGCACAAAATTGCCCTAATCAAAAAAAAAAAAAATTTTAAAGTTTCAATAAAAAAACAAAAACCCCCCATTTCCCAGTAAAGCAACAGGAAAAAAACGGGATTTTGGGAAAACACAAATTCCTTTTTCAAAATTCCCATTAGCCGTTTACTTCATGTCAAATTTTTTTTCCTAACAAGTAGTCTGTCCCTAATCATAATTTTCTAATGAATCTTTGGGCGCGGAGACATAGGTTCGAATTTTTCTAATAATTTTTTAACATTTTGGTTTAATTTTAAATTCCCCAAACACTATGGGGAAAAGTTTTACACCAGGGGGGTTTTTTCCCTGGGTGTGGCCCGGACCCAAAACATCAAAAAATTTTAGAATATCCCAAATTTTCTTTTTTTTTCTGGGTAACTCTTTAACCAAAAAGTTTTTTCTGGGTTTTTTAATAGCAATCTAGATAATTGGGAGAAACCGGGGTTCAGTCTCATTGATTTTTCCGAACCAGGACTTAAAGCCCTTTGTGTCAAAGAGCACGTGTACAGAACTTTTTTTTTTTCATGGACTTGGGTTCTTTTTTAAGCCACTTCTCCGGTTTCCATGGGATAATTTTTCTTTGGGCGGCGCACGGTTGGGTTCAGAAGTTTTGGATGCCAAAAGGGGGTAGTAACCCCCCGCCCTACTTTTTTGGGTTTAGGGGTTTTTTTTGGGTACGATGTTTTCCACTCTAAAATATATTGTTGGGGGGGATTTTTATCTAATTTCTACTCCTTTTTAGGGTTTTGAGGTGGATCGATCCCAAAAAGCCCTTATTGAGAGTCGGGGAAAGAGCTAAATGCAAAAATTTTGAGAAAGGGTTTTTTTCTAAACCCCCCGGAGGGTTTTATGTTTCCAAAAAAAAAATGAGTACCCATCCGGGTGCCCAATCTACTAAATGAAATTTTTACTTTACAAAGAGCGCCCTTTTTTTTAAAAGGGTTTTGGGGGGATACCCCGGGTTCCCTTTCTACCCCCAAAACCGTACCCTCCCATAAAAAAAAACTAAAAAAAAAGGCTCCCCTTTTTTTTTTTTTCTTCTTAAAATTTTAAAGGGATCCACCTCAAAATTTTCAAGAGGTCATAAGGGTAACGAACTTGGAAATTTTGGGCAGAAGTTTTTAAATCTTTTTTAATGGTGCAAAACATTAGCCGGTTTTTTAACTAAAATGGACATTTGGTCACTATTTTAAAAAATTTTAAGCGAAATCAAACCACCCCTCGTCAAGTTTTTTAAGGTTCCCAGAAATTTATATTCAAAGTTTTTTGAACCCTTTGTGAAAAACCCCTTTTTACAAGTTAAAAACGTCATTCATTTATGTTTTTTTTTTAAAAAAAAAAGTTTTTACTTTGTTTTGGAAAACCGTCTTCCCCCTTTGTGGGCCTTTGGAAAATTAAAGTGGGGGGAGGAAATTTTATTTTCCACATCCCCTCCCCGGGGGCTAAAATGGAAACGGGGGTTTTTTAAGCTTCCCGAGGAAAATTTAGCAATAAATGAAGTTTAGTTGAGGCTTCCATGGTGTTGGGAGTAAATTTTTTCCCCAGAAAAACCAGTACAAGTGATGAAAATGAACTACCAACCCTTCCCAAAATTGGGTTAAAAACATTTCTTGAACTTTTCTTTTAAAAACCCGGAAACGGGGACCGTTTTTTCCCCAACAAACTGTTTCCCATGAAATTAAAAAAGAACTTTTTCCCCCGTCAGTAAAACAAGCTCCAGTCCCTTCAAAAAAAAATCTTTTAAACCTTTTGATATCACACCTGCGTAGTTGTCATTTTTTTACCAGGGTTCCCCTATATTTTTGCATTCCCGGGTGTTTTTAACAAATTTTAAAAATGCCTTAGACAAAAAGATTTCCCCTACCCCAATTTGCAAAAGATGGGAAAAACACGCCCCTACTTTTTTCATAATTCGGTTTTTTTCACACAACTAGAAAAAATCATCGACATGTCCCTTTTTTTTCATATTTTATTTTCGTTTTGAAAAAAGCTTTTTCATCTCAATAGACCCACCCCTTTGATCAATTAAAAATTTTAAAAAAAAACGTTTGCACCTTTAAAAAAAAAAAACCCTTTAATTAAAAAACCCAAAAAATATTTGAATAAACAAAATTATTTATTTAAAACATGATCTTTACGGGGGGTTAGCTTTTTCAAATCAAAGGCAACTGAAGGGAAAGATCCAAACAATAAATCTTTTTGCTCATTTGGGAGCAAAATGCCCTAGGCAGAACCTTGAAGTTGGAAATAGGTTTCCCTCTAGGGGCCTTAAATTTTAAAATGCTAATTAATGTCCTAAAATTGGTTTTTGGGGTCATCCAGGTCCAAATAGTCCAAATGAGCCCCCGGGTGAATTAAAAAAACCTTTTCATCAAAATCGGGGGCCCTAACATTTTCTACAAACTTTTTTAGTTGAAAAAAATTTTGGGGAAATGAAAACGGTTTTTGGGGAACCCAAAATGAGTTTTATAAATGTGCAAATTTAAAATTTTTTAAAAAATTTAAATTTATCCCAAAAATTAAATTTTTGACATATCTATAATGAAAGTTATATTATCAAAATTTTATACAAATTTTTAAAAGTTAAAAAAGTTGTTTTATTTGAACCCCATTTAAAAATTTTCAATAGTTTTTTTGAAAGGGGTTTTTTTTTTAAAATATAAAACTTTGAAAACATAATTTGTAAATGCATTTTGCTGCTCAATTGGGTCATCGGCCCCAAATGCACCCAAAACCTTGGTTTTATTTTTTTAAAAACAAAAAATTTTGGGGGCCCCCTACCTACCAAACAGGGATGGAAACTTGGAGCGACCCCCATCGGGTTACGGGGTTGTATATATTGTGTGAGATTGAGTTGAAAAAAAAATTTCCCCAAGGTGATAAAACCAACCCTGAAAGGTGACGGGAAAAGAGGGGGGGCAAAAGGGGGGGGACTAAAGGGGCATTTTTTTACTTTTAACAAAAAACCCCTGCCCAACCATCTCAAAAATTTTATAAGGGGCCAAAATGAAACATAAATGAGCCTTGTTGGTTTCCGGGATGAAACATGTTCACCTGGGGTTTTAAATCCCTTTTCCCTTTGGGCCGTGAGTTTTTATGGACCCAGAAAAAATTTTAGACCCTTTTACGTTTAAAAAAGTAATCACATCCCCGACTTCACCTTTGCTTCCCACCCAAACCAAAATTTCGGTTGCGAAACACCGGTCTTTATGTCGATTCAAATTTGGTTTTCGTTTTTTAAACCAGGGTGACGAGTAAATTTGGGGTGAGTTTTATTTTGTGTTTTCACCCCTTTGGGGAGAGGCCCATCCGGGTTCCTGGGCCCGGTACAGCTCCGGGGATTTCTTTTCCAAACGTGCCCTCCCCCGGGGAACGGCCTGGGACGGCACGCCCAAAAACGGGGCCGGGGTGGGGACCGGCCGCATAAATGCCAAAACCCCCCTTTCTGGCACTCGGCCCCCCGGGAGACCCAATAAACCAGAGCCGTGCCGTGCCGTTTGCCCGGCACGGGACTGTCCCTTTAGTGCTTTGCCCCCACCGTTGGCCCCCCGCCCTTGGGGTCACCCCCCCGGTTTTGAGGGGCTGAGGATGTTTTTGCCATTGGGCCGGACCGGAAATTGCGGGGGAAGAGGAATGGCTTACGCCGGGACACAGCCCTTTCCCGCGCGCTGCCCCCGCGCCCGTTTTGATTTTCGCGGCCCGAATTTGCGCCGCCCCCCCAGCTACCCTACCCAAGGGCAGCTGGAGGCAGTAAACACGGGAAATAAGAGCGAGAGATGTTTGGGGGTTTGGGGGGGTCCCGGGGGGGGCGGCGGGAAAATGAGGAAGGGGGGTTTTCACCCGGAGGAGCGGGCCCCGCCGCGGAAAATTTGAGAGGAGGCGGAGGGGGAAAGAGAGCCGGGGAAGGAAGGGGGGGCGGGCCAACAGGGGGGGGAGGGGGGGATTTTGAATTTTGGGTTTCGGGGAAAGGGGAGTTTGGCCAATCGACGCTTATATACACCCCCAACCCCAACCCACAAATCCAAACGGCTAGAATCGCAGGGGTCTGGGGGATTTTCCCAAACCCCTTGGGGGGGTCCAGGGCCGGTTGCCGAAGGTGTCAGGGGGAAAATTTTTGCCCTGCCCCGTGCCACCCAGGGGGCCGAACCTGCGGCCACAGGGCAACCTTTGCCTCGGGCCCGGCCCTTTCCCGGGCCCCCTGTTTTTTTCCCTGTCCCCTCTCGTTTGGGGCCCCGCGGGGGCCTTTGGGCCCTTTTGGAAAACTATATGCCTGGGCGGGCTTTGACAGCTTAGCGACCTTTTTCTGCACGGGCAAATGGAAACCAAAAATGTGCCCCTTTCACTACGATGGAACAGGCCCCCCCCCGCCCGGGGACCCCTAATTCCGGGGCGGAAGAGAATGAACCCACTGAGCACCCCGTACGACGGGGGGGAAACATTTGTCCCATGACGCTCGCTCTGGGACATCACCCGGCCCCCCCATATATTGTTTGGCCCCCCCAACTTTTAAAGTGCCCCCAGAAACTAATTCGTTTTTTCCGAGTGTCACCCTTTCGAATTAACGCGAAATATGCACGTCGAAAAAAGCGCACTGACGAATTTACGATGATTGTTTTGGGGTGGGCGGGGGAGGAAACAGAGCGAAATGTCATACACGGAAGGGGCCTTTAGCGCTGGAAATAAACGGGGGTTTGGGAATTTTTTGGGCGACCCGTACGTCCCCCCCCCTGTCGGGCTACGCACACGCAGGGGGGGTCGTTGCTAAAGCACCGCCATTCAAATGGTTTGGGATATCAAAATGTCGCACCATTGAAGCTGGCGCCCAGCAACTGCACAGGTTGCCCCCCGCCGTTGTCCCTCGTCTCATAACCCTTAAACCGGGTTAATTTCCACTGATCCACGATCTGCCCGGGCACCGGGGAATGGGGGGGAAAAAAAGCTAGGTTCCCGGGGATGGAAAACCCTTTTTTTTTTTTTCGCTGCGGGTTTCGCCCCCACTAACGGTTTGCCCCTTTTTCCCGGAGTTAGGGTTATGAAAGGGTAATTTCGGGGAAATTTTTTTACTCCGTTTTCGTTTAAATTTTGTCACTGAGAGGCTAAGATTCAAAGTTTTTAACTCAAAAAAAAAGTCCTCTTATTCCGGGCGGGGAGAAACGATCAGCCCAAAGGCTTTTGTATTTTTCTCCAATTTTCAAAGTTTGTTTGCTGCTTTGGGTGCCAAAAAAGTTACTTCCCCTTTACCCGGGTTCCCTTTAACGTGTTTTTGCTTTAAATTTAACCAAAAAAATACGTGCGTTTTCAAATGCCCCCTTTTATTTTTATTTAAAACAGTCGACGACAAGGGGGTACGCGTGGGGACCCTTTGGGGTTTTTTCTGCTTGGTGGATGGTCACGCAGGTGTTTTCCAACTACGCTTAATTTCACCTGCCACAACCCTGCTCATTTACTACAGAGTAAGTACGTACGTTACCTACGACGCGTGCCCGCCCCCGTTACGTTACGTACGGTGCAGTCTTTTCCATCGTTTGTTTTCCCCTCAAAACGCTGCTGGGGGCCCCGCGAGCCCCCCCAAGGGCGTTTTCCCCCGCAACCCTACCCCCCCGGCTATAACCCAATTTTTTTCATTTTCAGCGTGACAGTATCTTAAAAATTTACCAATGTTGATAGCCCCAGGGCCAGGGTGTCCAAAATATGGAAACCCCTTTGGGGGAGTGGAAGGCCCCGTTTATTTGCCTTCGGCGCGGGTTAATTTATGGGACAACTTCAAAAAGTTTCCTACTTTTTCAAATTTATATATAAAATATAGTTAAATTTTTAATTTATTGGTTTAAAGAACTTCTATTTTTTAGAGCATGTCACGTAAAAAAGAAACCTAGTCGTTTAATTTTAAAATTTTTCCCAAAAAAAAAAGGATGATTAATAAAAGTTTAAACGTTTGCGTTGGGGGTTTTCCTGCCAAAAGGAACCAACAATTTGGGATAATCATTATCTCACCACCCTACCCCCGGTACCCGGAAAAAAAACGACGCCAAGGCCCCACAATCAATAGCCCACCGATCTGATTTTACACTTATCAACACTATACAAGGTCCAAAAAAGCACACTGTTTTATCGACCAATCTTTTTTGATCAATCTTTTTTCACAACCAAAAAGGTTTGTCTAGAAATATTTTTTTATAAAAACACAGGTAATTAAATTGGGGAGGAAGCCTTTTACAACCAGGCAATAAACAAAAGGGGTCATTTTCCCAATTTTTTGGCAAGGCTAGCCCGCAGCTTTTGGCTCGCCCAAAACAGAGCTTTCGAGCGTTTCCCAAAAATGAATTAAAAATCAATTTCCTATCTAACCAAAACAATAGTTGGTGGAAAATTTTCAATAGCCCCTTTTTAGATCTTTCAAAACCGCGAATGGAAGATCAAAACTCCCTTTCCCCCAGAAGTCAGTTCTTTACCCAACAAGACGGGGGAACCCGAAGAAACCCAAAAAATAGGGGACCCTAATTAAAACCCTACCGCAACACTTTGGAAAACAACTTTTGCCCCTACAAAAAGCCCCACCCCCAAAATTTTTTTTCCCTTTTAGTTTTTTTTTTCTTTTTTTTTCCAAAAAGAATCATGCCCACAGTGCCCTTTTATGGTTTCAAAAATGCAATCTGGGTTTTAAAGGCTATAAATCTGTTTTTAACAGGCTCGTCGTTTTCTGTTAAAAATAAACAAGGGTTTGTTGTAAAAAAAAAAAAAAATTTTGACCGGCCCTTAAAGGGTTAGGGGCCCGGCCGCGCCCCCTCAAATCCATTTAATTCCCGGGCCAGAGAGGGGATTTGAATTTTTGGAACCTACACGCCCTAAGATCCCTAGTACGGTGGGAAAAATCCTTCATGACGCTAGACCCCATCGACCCGGCCAACCCGCCTCTTTTTTGAAGAAATTTTTGGGTATGCCAAAAATGGGAGGAAAACTTCGTCGTTCACCAAATATCACGGGCTTTTAAACGGGGAATTTGGCCCGGGTTTAATTTGATATACCTGAAAGAAAAAAACGTTTTAAAAGTTTTTTTGGGGATTTATTTTTTTGGGCGGGTACGTAGGATGGAAGAGCGAAATTTTCACCCACACCCCGGACGGAGGCAAGGGGGGGTTTTTTGAAATTTTGACGACCAATTTCCAAATTTTTTCCGTACTCCCAGCCCCCCACTGTCGGGCGACGCACGGGGGTCTTTCAAAAGGCACCGTGTCGTCGGCCTCTCCTCGGTGGGTCAAAATGTCAAACCCCCCGGGTTAAATTTTTTTTTCCCTGACGATTGATTTTCGGGTTTAAAAATGTGGTTTACCCGGGGAAAGGAGGAAAAAGGACCCTTTTGCTTTAAAAGGGGTTTTTAGGTTTTTTACTAAGGGTGCATGATTTAAAAGAAAAACCCAAAAGGAAATACGTGACTTCTTATATAAAAAAAATTTAATTTACAGGTTGGGTCCTGTTTTAAAATGCAAAATTTAAAAAACGAATACGCGTGCGTTACTTTCATGCTTTGATTTAAACCCCACAACGCCCAAAGGGCAGTCCCCCAAATCACACCTGACCCATATAAAAAAATAAAAAAAACAACGGGGGTAAAGGTAGGTACGGCTGTCACAGATCATGTGTGTTTCACAAATTCCTCAGTACCCCAGCAAGCTAAGCAACACCGCCTAAACTCCCCCCGTAGGAGTATTTTTACTTTTGTACGACACATCACGCGGTTTTATTCCCTAAAGGGGTGGGGCAAACCCAAACGTTCCCTCATAATTTTACACGTACCGACAAACCCCCCGCCCGCTGCTCTGTTTGGGTCAGCCGGCGAGCTCCCGGGCCCCCAAAACCTTCCCCGAACTCCCCTGCTTTTCAGGCTCCAGCGACAAAGCCCAACGCAAATTTCCCGCACCATCCTTCCCCGGGGCCCCGCATAAAAGTAAAAGAACCCCCGTTTGTACTTTAAGCCCGGGCCCCTGAACACGGGCGCGCCCCACCCCAAAAAGGTCATGCAAACACATCCCCCCTTTAGCAATAGCCGAAGGGCGCGTTGAGAGGCCCCCGAGGGAGTTCAGGGGGTCCACTTTTCCCCAAAAGGTAATCCACAGCGACCGCGCGTATTCGTCGCCCGGGTCGTCGCCGCCAGCGCCCCGCCGCGGGCCCCGTACCCCCCCGGGTTGCCCCCACTTTCCCCCACCCCGCCACGCCGACGTTTCGGATCACCGCGGGGCCCGAAGTACCCTGGCGGAAGCGCGCGTCCCGGCGCGCACGCAAAAAGGTTCCCCCCCCCATTTGAGAAAAGACGTGTAGGCGTCGGATGGGGGTGACCGCGCCACGCACGCGCACTGCCCCTACCCGCGCCCCCCACCGGCCGGAACGCGAAAGCGCCCGCCCCCCCCGTGCCTTTAGCGCCGTCAACCCCGCGCCTTGCTCAGCGTGAAAGATCGCGCTCGGGGTACCCGGAACCGGAAAACCTTTTTACTCCCCGGGTGATGGCGGCTTGGGCGGGCCCCTTTTACTCCGGGTGGGCGTACGTCACCGCGCCGTCGCGGGGGGAAAAGCGCCCCTGGGGAACCTGTGGGCGAAGCAGGGAGGCCGCAAAGGGGCGCCTCCCACCCCCGCCCCGGGGATCTGGCCCCGTCTCGACGGGTGCGCGGCTCCCGGGGTAATCCAACTTTTGAAAGGGTTTAAAGAATGCATCAAATTGAACTTAAAGATGAAAACGCCCCTTTATTTGATTTTTAAAGGACCGTCGAGCGTTGGACGACACTTATTGGATTACTAGTTTAGCAAAAACTTCAGGGGGGAAATGTTAAAAACGCATAGAAGTTTGGTCGCTATTCCTTTACGGGAAATGTTACAAATTTTATTTTGCTTCCGAGGGGGTGCAAGGAACGTAGAAAGGGTTACACATAGTAGTGTAACCTTCACCATCGAGTATGCCCCCCTTTTTATTCTCTCAAATTTGCTCTAACTCCGACGATGAGCTTTCCAAATTAATTAAAACATATCAAGCGTTCAAATCAAATAAAATGGACATAATTAAGACAAAACACAATGCGTATTATTATCAAAACCCTGCTTGTGTGAAGGCATGTAAAATCCCCAACCCCGAATCCTCGGTGTAAATGGGGGAAAATATTATTGTTTTCCAAATAGGGGTTACGGGAGTAAAATATATAAAAACGCATTTGGGGTGGCATGCAGGCCTACCACAATTGACGTGATTACATCCACAATTATAGGCCAAATTACATTAGTCTAACACTCCCCCCCAGTCTAAAACAGGGGGATCGCAAATGGTTTAGACTGGACTTGGGAAATCCTGGAACAGCGAGGGAGGGAAAACCTTTGGTGAAGATGTCAGCGACTGTGATGTCGTGGGAACGTGAAGGACCCAACATAGCCCATGCAACCTTCTCTCAAACAAATGGAGATCGATCTCTACATGTTTCTTTTGCTAATGCTGCACTGGATTGCTGGGGAGATACACTGCACTGACGTTACACAAAAACCAAAGTAGCTCGGGGAGGCGGGGGGTGAAGCTCGAACAGTAGCTGTCGCAGCCAGGGGGCTTCAGCAAAAAGCCATTCGCCACAGCATGGGAAAATCAGCCTCAGCACTAAACGTGAGACCGTGTGCTGACGCTTGGAAACCAGGACACCAAAATTGGGCACCCCCAGGGAAAAACCCGCGTAACCAAGGGGAGCGACGGGTATCCGGGGATCCAACCCAGTTAGCATCCGTGTACACAACAAGCTCTGTGGGCGACGAGCGGCGCATAGTCCCCAAACAAGTGAAAGAGTGTCCTTTGTAGGGACCGTAGAATCCGCTTGAGAGCCGCGAGG
>JAJDON010000087.1:0-39562 GCA_022036555.1 Microstegium vimineum
ATAAAGGGGTTCCTAGCCCTAACACTTCTTGATCTTCTTGAAGTTCGGAGGCAACCCAAACTCTTCACGGAGCTCATCTTGTTGTTGATAACTGCGCTTGAGCTCCTTGCGCAGCTTCATTGTTTCCACCAGGAGATGTCCATACATACTCATCATTTCTTGGACGAAGTAGACGAGCTCATTGAGAACGGGACCACCTTCACCGTTAGGGTCGGCGGTGATCCAACCTTGCTCCGCATCGAAGCGAGGGATGAAGCGACGTCGGGTGTTGGCAACCCTTTTGTAACACCCTAAAATTTGAGTAGCAAATTAGATTTGAATTTGATTTCAATTTGATTTAATTTAAAGCATTTTGTGAAGCATAGAATTAAATATATAAAACTTAAATTAAATCTCATGTTAGGGTTCACATGGCTGTGCATTGCATGCTCTTGGATTCTTTTTGTGTGGCTTTGCAAAACTTTGGAAAAAGGAATTCAAAGTTTCTTTGACAACCAATTTACAAAATTCATTTCTGAAAATAAAAAGAAAAGGAAAACTGTACCTCCTTCTGTTTCTGGCCCGAGAGCCAACTCGGCCCGACTCCCTCCTCTTCTCTCTTTCTCCCTCTCCGCGGCCCAATTCCCCCCGGCCCAACTCCGCGCCCGCGGCCTCCTCCCTCCCTCTGCCGCTCCGGCCCCATCTGTCGGCGCACCCGCTCCCTTTTCTCTTTCTCTCTCTCTGTCACCGACGGCTCTGGCCCACTTGTCAGCTTCCCCTCCTTCCTCTGTTCGTGTCCGAGCGGGACACTACCGCGACGTCGCGCCGCCGCGTTCGTTCCGCGTTCGTGCGCACGTAACCGCTCCGGACTGCTCGCCCCGCCCTCCTTAAATAGCGCCGAGTCCCTCGCGCCTTAGCCCTCATCTTCTAGCTCTCGAACCGCCCGCAATCGCAACAGAGCAGAGCCGCCATCGCCGCCACCGCGTTCCGCCGTCGAGCCGCCGCGTTCCGAGCTCCTCCGACCGCGGTAAGCGCTTCCAACTCGCGCTTAAGCCTTGCGAAGACGCCGAACACGTTTTCCCTCTCTTGCGCTCTGTGTCATCCCGCCGCCATGCGCCGAGATCCCGCCGCCGCGGTGTGTCGTCGTCAACCTTCCTCCGTCCCAATCGAGCCCCGCAGAAGCCCTAGCTAGCTTCGTCGTGCTCCCCGCTCGCTCCACGCACCTTTTCCCGGTCAGATTGTGCCGTCTACGCCCTAACTGCCGTGCACAGCATGTCCGCCGCCGCCGTGCTCCATCGGCGGTGCTCTTTTCTCATCCTCGAGCCTCGCCATAGCCTTATATGTGTTCGCCGTAATCTCCTGCTTCTCCCGGTGCACTCGGTTTCGAAAACGGTGCACCAGAGCGCCCTAACCGCTTTCGCCGACGAGCTCCGAGCTCTGCCGGCAATGGAGCCGCCGCGCGCCGCCCGCTCCGGTCGCCGCGCCGCTGGCCTCCCTCTCTCACATCCCCTGGATCTAATCAGATCCATCGATTTCTAATCCTACGGCTCAAGATCTCCCATACCCCTTCGCCTCGGCTTTTTGCTAAAGAGTCCCTGCTATTTCTAACCCCTGAACCCGCAGTCCAAAGCGCCATCCAGGAGTGCGTTTTCCCCTCGGGAAAGCGTATTTCCTTTTCTGAGTTTGTTTTATTCCGAAAATAAAATAAAACCCTAATTCCCTTTTTATCTCTAATCTTCAAAAGCTTATATTTTCTTCGTTTCAAATCAAAATTGACCTGTTCGAGTTGCGTTAGATCCGTATTTTCATGCTCTATCCAGTAGTATAGGTTTCACCTATGTTAGGTACTTTTGAAAATCAATTAAAATTACTTTGCTTTTGCTAAACCTATCTCTCTTCAAAATCCCGTTTTATCTCTAACTTCTTCGTTTTAGATCCGATTAGCGTGATTCTCGTGTCTCTGTGATCGTAGTAAAGTTTAGATCTGTTTTCTAACCTTTTCAAAGTCTCTTTATTGTTTATGGTGTAATGTTCTGATCATGTCTTGTTTGCTTCGTGTATGATTGTTCGGATGATTGCGTGGTGATGTTGATCGAGTACAGCCGGTGAGATCTTCATTGACCAAGAGTTCTTTGCAGCAGATCAGGATCACCAAGAGCTTTGGGATCAAGGCAAGTTTAACATGGGATCATCCTTGTTACCTATTCACCATAATTCAATCTAGTCATATTGCATGTGTCTAATTTGATTCCTATTAGATCTATACCATAGCTTTGTTATCCTTTACCTTGTCACCATGGGTTTATATGCATATGGGTAGCTTTGCTATGCTTTACAATAACAGATCTTGAGATGAATCTTGACTAATGATATATGCAACAATGAGATAAAATTGGTTTTTGTAGCAACATGGAATAGGACCCCACTGTAGGGCAAAAGCTAGGATTTCTAATACAACCACGAGTGCTACATGGCTCTGGCTTTAGTTAAGTAAAAAGTTTGGAATAGCATGCTTGTGGTTCGTGAAAGGCACCTTTGCCGAGCTGGTTATGGGGTATAGCTTGTGTGGGGACCGCTGCGTGTGGTACCATCGGGGTGTCCCATATACCCCTTTGCATTGGGTTCGTAGGGTCCGCTACATGTTAGAAAGAACTTTTGAAAGACTTCATAGTGTTCCCTACCCGCTCACCTCGGCAGTGTTATGGGACTAGCTATCCCGGGCATCTGGGTAACATGGCTTGTGGGTAAAGTGTATAACCTCTGCAGAGTGTAAATCTATCATGATAGCCGTGCTCACAGTTACAAGCGGCCTGGAAAACTCACAGTGTAGATGATCATGTTATTTAATTGTTAATGATGCTTATTAATCTTATCATGTGGTTAATAATTGGGTTATGCATAATTAAAGCTAAGTGTTGGTAAAACTTGACCAAGTAAAAGCAACCGCAGTACAGACAATGTCAACCTTTTGAGCTTCATAACCCTGTGTTACTCTTGCTGAGTACGTAAGTGCTCACTCTTGCTTTCTCAACCCCTTCAGATGGCTATGAAGGCTACCGTGAGGAGTACTAGGCTAGTGGTCAACCAGTCGGCGTTCCCTGTGAAGTGGAGCTTCGTCGCGAGAGTTATCTTTATATTCCGCTGTTATGTTATTTAAATATTATTCGTTATGTAATAAACACTCAGTGATGGTACAATTTTAAAGATTTGTCGGCTTATGTGTGTGATTGATCTCTGGGCACACATGAGTTATTCATATTCAATTTTATCCTTAAAATTGGGTGTGACAAATTGGTATCAGAGCAAGTGTTGGCTGTAGGATGCCAGCCTAGTTAGAATGGTCTTATTACCTTCTCTTCTCATGCATACATCCTTGCATATATATATTTGCTCAAACTATTTATGCTACACTTGACTTATTCTATTGTGAAAATGTTGTTCTAATCTACCTGTATCTTTTCTTGGTTAAAGATGCCTGCTCTTCGCCGATCAGCTCGTCTCAGTTCCAGTGAACGTGTACCCCCGCAGCAGGCTCCTGAACCACAAGCTACAATGGAGGAGTCCCAGGAAGAACCAGTGGAGGAAGTACACGAGATCTCCAGCAGTGAAGAGTACCATGTGGGAGAAAGCCCCCATTACCCAAGAGTTGTTTCCCCTACTCCTAATGATGTCTTTGAAAACCTGCCAGAAGAGCCCGGGTGGATCCGCACAAAGTATATCCGCGGAGGGGCGAACAGCAGTTACGCTCACTCCCAACTGGTGGAACTTGTGGGAGAATGCCACCCCGGACCTGAAGTTGCAACAATGTACACCTGCAAGGAATACAAGCACCCCCTCGCCAATACATATTGGAAGGCAAAGGTATACATCTGTGGGAGTGCCGGTGTGCAAGCAGCGGAATGAGTGGACTATACCTTTCACAGCTGCGTTGCACATCCAACCATCGAAGCAAGCATGAAGGATGCGGCATTCTGTGCATACATGGCTATCCACAACAAGTTCAGAGAAAGGGTTGCCAATACCCGACGTCGCTTCATCCCTCGCTTCGATGCGGAGCAAGGTTGGATCACTGACGACCCTAACGGTGAAGGTGGTCCCGTTCTCAATGAGCTCGTCGACTTCGTCCAAGAAATGATGAGTATGTATGGACATCTTCTGGTGGAAACAATGACGCTACGCAAGGAGCTCAAGCGCAGCTATCAACAGCAAGATGAGCTCCGTGAAGAGTTTGGGTTGCCTCCAAACTTCAAAAAGATCAAGAAGTGTTAAGGCTAGGAATCCCCTTAGTAGTTAATCGTTAGATTGTGAGTCGTGTGTGCTAGTGTTTCTCTAAGTGTTTAGTTGCTTGTGCTTTTGCTAATGTGTGAGTTCGATATTTGTAATGATTGTTGAGGTTGTGGGCCTGTCCACAACACTCATAGCTTAGGTTGGGTTCTGAAAGATCTTAATAAATAAAGTTGCAGTTTTCTTTAATCTGTCTTTTCAGACCTCCCTGTCTTGTTAATTTTGTTCTTTTAAATCTGAACGTCCTAAAATCACCAAAAATTAACCTAAAACAGTAGACTTCCTTATCTTCCCATGGCCGTAAGAATCACCTTCATATCTGTTCGGAGTTAAGAGAAACAATTCCTGCAAGTTGATGTTTCTGCGCAGTTTGGTAATCTGGACAGATCTGTTTAATCGCAGTTTATGACTAAGTTAATGACAGAATCAGAAAAAGTCAGAATTACGAAAGTTGTAGATAATTTATTTATCTTTCCAACCATGTAAGCTTTGCCTCTGTTTGAGTTCGGGACCTTCAGATATGATTGTTTTTCTAGACTGTTGTTGTGCTGAAATCCAGAAAAGTTGCAGACTCGTCCCGTGTCAGGTTCTAAATTTGTTCTTATGATGTATATATGACAGATGTCTCGCACCAGGACTAACTCTGGATCCAACACCAGTGAAAACAACAATGACAACAACAACAACCAGCACCCTATACCTCCACCACCTGTGATGACCCCAGAACAGATGCAAGCTCAGATGATGCAGACGATGCAAGCCATGATGCAGTTCATGCAGAATCAACCCCATCAACCTGCTGGAGCTCCACCTGTCAACAAGCGGAGGGAATTTCTGCAAGGACACCCTCCTGTCTTCTCTCATGCCAGTGATCCGTTAGAGGCGGATGATTGGTTGCGTGCGGTGGAGAAGCAACTCAACATCGCACAGTGCAATGACCAGGAGAAGGTGTTGTATGCTTCTGGTCAACTTCAAGGTGCAGCACAGACTTGGTGGGAGACCTATCAAGATGCTCATATAGGCAATGCCCCTGCTATCACTTGGGAAGAGTTTTCCCGGGATTTCAAGGCATGCCACATTCCAGAAGGAATCATAGAGTTAAAGCAAGAAGAATTCATGAATCTTCGGTTGGGACAGATGTCAGTCAGCGAGTACCATGACAAGTTCTCGCAGCTAGCCCGCTATGCACCCAATGAAGTAAGGGATGATGCTGATTAGCAGCGTCTTTTCTTGAAAGGAATCTACTATGATCTCCGGTTGCAGCTGAAGGGTAACACTTACCCGAATTTCCAATCATTGGTGAACCGTGCCATCGTCCTGGACAATGAACGCAGGGAGATGGACAAGAAGAGGAAGCTTAGGGGACAAGCTTCTGGAAGCAACACTCGCCAGTGTCCCAACTATCCTCAGCAGGGTTACCAGCAGAGGTACCAAGGCTCATCCAACTTTGGGAACCGTAACCCGAACCAGCAACGTCCGCCATTCCAGCAACCAGGTGGTTATACAGCCCCTCGTCAAGGCTCGTCCAGCAGTACGCCAGTAAAGGCTAATGTTCCCCACACCCCCACTAAGTGCTTTGCTTGTGGTGAACCTGGACATCTTTCCTATAACTGCCCCAAGAAGCAAAACACGCCAAATCCTCCAAGTCAGAACAGCAACAACCAGAGAGGAAGGTACCAGCCACCCCCTCATAATAGGAGCGTGAACCACGTCTCCGCGGAAGCAGCTCAGGAAGCGCCAGAAGTGATGATGGGTACGTTCCTTGTCAACTCCATCCCTGCTACTGTTCTTTTCGATTCTGGAGCATCGCATTCTTTCATATCGCAAGCTTTTGTTAGAATGCATGGAACATCATTAGTAGCAATGCAAAATCCTATAATTGTGAATTCACCGGGTGGGGTTATGAGAACCGACTGTTACTGTCCATCGGTTACTGTCACCCTAAGGGGGGTAGACTTCAAAGCTCAGCTTACAGTTTTGAGGACCGTTGGAATTGATGTCATTTTGGGTTTGGACTGGATGAGGAAGCAAGATGCAGTGATCAAGTGTGATAAGAAGATAGTTGAATTGTCTACACCTACAGGAAACAGGATCAGTGTTGAAGTGGTCATGCAACCTCCACCGACAGCCGCCGTCAATCAGCTTGAGGAGAATGACAACCCAGCAGATAGGGTTGTGGATGAATTTCCAGATGTATTCCCAGAAGATTTGCCAGGTATGCCTCCTGATCGTGACATTGAATTTATAATTGAGTTATTACCTGGAACTGCACCTATAGCTAAAAGACCATATAGGATGGGAATAAAAGAATTAGAAGAACTTAAGAAACAAATTAAAGAGTTGTCGGATAAAGGTTTTATTCGTCCCAGTTCTTCACCTTGGGGTGCACCGGTTATCTTTGTTGACAAGAAAGATGGCAGTCAGCGGATGTGTGTTGATTATCGGTCACTCAATGAGGTCACTATCAAGAACAAATACCCTTTACCGGTTATCAATGAGGTCACTCAATGATTTGTTTGATCAGTTGAAAGGTGCCATTGTGTTCTCCAAGATTGATCTTCGGTCTGGTTATCATCAGTTGAAGATTCGTGCTTCAGATGTTCCCAAAACAGCATTCACTACAAGGTATGGATTGTATGAATATACGGTGATGTCATTTGGTCTTACCAACGCACCTGCATACTTCATGTATTTGATGAATAAGGTTTTTATGGAATACCTAGATAAGTTTTGGTGGTATTTATTGATGAGATTCTGATCTACTCCAAGAACGATGATGAACATGCTGAACACTTGAGATTGGTATTGCAGAAGCTCAGAGAGCACCAGTTGTATGCCAAAAGAAGTAAGTGTGAGTTTTGGTTGAAAGAAGTTTCTTTTCTTGGCCATGTTGTGTCTAATGGTGGAATATCAGTTGATCCTAGTAAGGTGGAAGATGTACTAAATTGGAAACCCCCGACCAATGTCAGTGAGATCCGCAGTTTCCTTGGTTTAGCTGGATATTATAGAAGGTTTATTGAAGGATTCTCTAAGCTAGCTAAACCTATGACCGCGTTGCTTGAGAAAGATGCTAAGTTTGTTTGGTCAGAGAAGTGTCAGACGAACTTTGAAGAATTCAAAAAGAGATTGACTACAGCTCCTGTGTTGACCTTGCCAGACTTGAGTCAGAAGTTCTCTATCTATTGTGATGCCTCTCGTCCTGGTTTGGGTTGTGTGCTTATGCAAGAAGGAAGAGTTATCGCGTATGCTTCGCGGCAACTGAGGAAGCATGAGTTAAATTATCCGACTCATGACTTGGAGTTAGCAGCTGTGGTTCATGCATTGAAGATATGGAGACATTATCTTATCGGTCATAAGTGCGACATCTACACCGACCATAAGAGCTTGAAGTATATCTTTACTCAGTCAGATCTGAATTTGAGACAACGTCGTTGGTTGGAACTGATCAAGGATTATGATCTTGATGTTCACTATCATCCTGGTAAAGCCAATGTTGTGGCTGATGCTCTTAGCCGGAAAAGTTATGCTAATGAGATTCGGACGATACCTATGCCTGAAGAGTTGTGTGCTGAACTTGAGCATCTCAACTTGAGCATTGTTGCTAATACTATGCAGATGGTAGTGGAGCCTACACTAGAGAAAGAGATTCGTGAAGGTCAGTTGCAAGATAAGAATCTGCAGTTGATAGTTGAGAACTTGAAAGAAGGAAAGTCCCTCGGATTCCGGTTAGATGACAATGGTACACTATGGTATGGAAAGAGGATTTGTGTTCCTGACATCAAGTCCATTCGACAGACAATTCTGCGAGAAGCTCACGAGTCAACCTATTCAATCCATCCTGGAAGCACTAAGATGTACCTAGATCTTAAAGAGAAGTATTGGTGGGTTGGATTGAAACGTGATGTGGCAGAATACGTGGCAATATGTGATACCTGTCAGAGGGTTAAAGCAGAGCATCAGAGACCTGCTGGACTGTTGCAACCGATGAAGATACCTGAATGGAAGTGGGATGAAGTTGGTATGGATTTCATAGTTGGGTTACCGCGTACTCAGAAAGGTTATGACTCAATCTGGGTCATAGTTGATCGCTTGACCAAGGTAGCTCACTTCTTGCCAGTTCGAACCACTTATACGGGAGCACAGTTAGCAGAGTTGTATATGGAAAGAATAGTATGCCAGCATGGAGTTCCAAAGAAGATTGTGTCAGATGGAGGAACCCAGTTTACTTCGCATTTTTGGAGGAAAGTGCATGATTCCCTTGGGACAGTGTTGAATTTCAGCTCAGCCTATCACCCTCAGACAGATGGACAGACAGAAAGAACAAATCAAGTGCTAGAAGATATGTTGAGAGCTTGTGCTTTGCAGTATGGTACCAGTTGGGATAAGTGTTTGCCCTATGCAGAATTCTCTTATAATAACAGATATCAAGAAAGTCTTAAGATGGCACCGTTTGAAGCTTTGTACGGACGGAAGTGTAGAACTCCGTTGTTCTGGAATCAAACGGGAGAAACCCAAGTGTTTGGACCAGATGTTCTAAGAGATGCAGAGGAACAAGTCTGAGCAATCAGAGATAATCTGAAGATAGCACAGTCTCGACAGAAGAGTTACGCTGATAATCGAAGAAGAGATTTGTCTTTTGAAGTTGGTGATTATGTGTATCTGAAAGTATCACCTATGAGAAGTGTGAAACGGTTCAATATGAAAGGAAAGTTAGCACCCAGATATATTGGTCCGTTCAAGATTCTTGAGAGACGTGGAGAAGTTGCTTATCGGTTAGAGTTACCGGAAAGTTTGTCAGGAGTTCACGATGTGTTTCACGTATCTCAACTCAAGAAGTGTTTGCGAGTACCCGAAGAACAGTTACCTTTGGAAGAACTTACAGTTAAGGAAGATTTGACCTATGAGGAATATCCGGTTAAGATTTTGGAGACAGCAGAAAGAGTTACAAGGAGTAAAGTCATCAAGATGTGTAAAGTGCAGTGGAATCGGTATACAGAAGAAGAGGCCACTTGGGAAAGAGAGGAAGATCTAAGAAAAACCTACCCTCAACTCTTTAAGTAAGTAAAATCTGGGAATCTCGGGGCGAGATTCTTTTAAGGGGGGTAGATTTGTAACACCCTAAAATTTGAGTAGCAAATTAGATTTGAATTTGATTTCAAATTGATTTAATTTAAAGCATTTTGTGAAGCATAGAATTAAATATATAAAACTTAAATTAAATCTCATGTTAGGGTTCACATGGCTGTGCATTGCATGCTCTTGCATTCTTTTTGTGTGGCTTTGCAAAACTTTGGAAAAAGGAATTCAAAGTTTATTTGACAACCAATTTACAAAATTCATTTCTGAAAATAAAAAGAAAAGGAAAATTGTACCTCCTTCTGTTTCTGGCCCGAGAGCCAACTCGGCCCGACTCCCTCCTCTTCTCTCTTTCTCCCTCTCCGCGGCCCAATTCCCCCCGGCCCAACTCCGCGCCCGCGGCCTCCTCCCTCCCTCTGCCGCTCCGGCCCCATCTGTCGGCACACCCGCTCCCTTTTCTCTTTCTCTCTCTCTGTCACCGACGGCTCTGGCCCACTTGTCAGCTTCCCCTCCTTCCTCTGTTCGTGTCCGAGCGGGACACTACCGCGACGTCGCGCCGCCGCGTTCGTTCCGCGTCCGTGCGCACGTAACCGCTCCGGACTGCTCACCCCCGCCCTCCTTAAATAGCGCCGAGTCCCTCGCGCCTTAGCCCTCATCTTCTAGCTCTCGAACCGCCCGCAATCGCAGCAGAGCAGAGCCGCCATCGCCGCCACCGCGTTCCGCCGTCGAGCCGCCGCGTTCCGAGCTCCTCCGACCGCGGTAAGCGCTTCCGACTCGCGCTTAAGCCTCGCGAAGACGCCGAACACATTTTCCCTCTCTTCTTTCCCTCTCTTGCGCTCTGTGTCATCCCGCCGCCATGCGCCGAGATCCCGCCGCCGCGGTGTGTCGTCGTCAGCCTTCCTCCGTCCCAATCGAGCCCCGCAGAAGCCCTAGCTAGCTTCGCCGTGCTCCCCGCTCGCTCCACGCACCTTTTCCCGGTCAGATTGTGCTTCATAACCCTGTGTTACTCTTGCTGAGTACGTAAGTGCTCACTCTTGCTTTCTCAACCCCTTCAGATGGCTATGAAGGATGCCGCATTCTGTGCGTATATGGCTATCCACAACAAGTTCAGAGAAAGGTGTCACACCCAATTTTAAGGATAAAATTGAATATGAATAACTCATGTGTGCCCAGAGATCAATCACACACATAAGTCGACAAATCTTTAAATAGTACCATCACTAAGTGCTTATTACATAACGAATAATATTTAAATAACATAACAACGGAATATAAAGATAACTCTCGCGACGAAGCTCCACTTCACAGGGAACGCCGACTGGTTGACCACTAGCCTAGTACTACTTACGGTAGTCTTCATAGCCATCTGAAGGGGTTGAGAAAGCAAGAGTGAGCACTTACGTACTCAGCAAAGTAACATAGTGTTATGAAGCTCAAAAGGTTGACACTGTCTGTATTGCGGTTGCTTTTATCTTGGTCAAGTTTTACCAACACTTAGCTTTAATTATGCATAACCCAATTATTAACCACATGATAAGAATGATAAACCACATTAATAATTAAACAACATGATCATCTACACTGTGAGTTTTCCAGGCCGCTCATAACCGTGAGCACGGCTATCATGATAGATTTACACTCTGCAGAGGTTATACACTTTACCCACAAGCCATGTTACCCATTTGCCCGGGATAGCTAGTCCGATAACACTGCCGAGGTGAGTGGGCAGGGAACATTATGAAGTCTTTCAAAAGCTCTTTCTAACATGTAGCGGACCCTACGGACCCAATGCAAAGGGGAATATGGGACACCCCGATGGTACCACCCGCAGCGGTCCCCACACAAGCTATACCCCATAACCAGCTCGGCAAAGGTGCCTTTCATGAACCACAAGCATGCTAGTCCAAACTTTATACTTAACTAAAGCCAAAGCCATATAGCATTCGTGGTTGTATTAGAAATCCCAACTTTTGCCCTACAGTGGGGTCCTATTCCATGTTGCTACAAAAGCCAGTTTTATCTCATTGTTGCATATATCATTAATCAAGATTCATCTCAAGATCCATTATTGTAAAGCATAGCAAAGCTACCCATATGCATATAAACCCATGGTGACAAGGTAAAGGATAACAAAGCTATGGTATAGATCTAATAGGAATCAAATTAGACACATGCAATAATGACTAGATTGAATTATGGTGAATAGGTAACAAGGATGATCCCATGTTAAACTTGCCTTGATCACAAAGCTCCTGGTGATCCTGATCTGCTGCAAAGAACTCTTCCTCACCGAAGATCTCACCGGCTGAACTCGATCAACATCACCACGCAATCATCCGAACAATCATACACGAAGCAAACAAAGATATGATCAGAACATTACACCATAAACAATAAAGAGATTTGGAAAGGGTTATAAAATAGATCTAAACTTTACTACGATCACAAAGACACAAGAACCACGCTAATCGGATCTAAAACGAAGAAGTTATAGATTAAACGGGATTTTAAAAAGGGCAAGATTAAAGCATTAGCAAAGTAATTTTCTTTGATTTTCAAAAGTAATTAACATAGGTGAAATCTATACTACTGGATAGATCATAAAATTACGGATCTAACGCAACTCGAACGGGTCGATTTGGATTTAAAACGAGGAAAATATAAGCATTTGAAGATTAGAGGCAAAATAGGAAATTAGGGTTTTATTTTATTTTCGAATTAAAACAGATTAAAAGAGGATTACGCCTTCCACAGGGGAAAGCGCATTGCTGAAGTACGCTTTATGGACTGCGGGTTGAGGGATCAAAAGCCCGAGGGCTCTTTGGCAAAAGGGTAGAACGAAGAGGTACGGGGGATTCTGATCCGTTAGATCAGAGATGGATGGTGGAGATTAGAAGGGGGAGGGAACCGGGCGGCGCACGGCGGTGCTCCCTGTTCGACGGTCGGAGCTCGCCGGCGATGGGCAAACCCGAACTGTGGTGCTCGGTTTGCTCAACCGAAAGCACCGGGAGAGAGGGGAGAGCACGGCGAACTCGCTCCGGACCACGGCGAGGCTCGGGGACGGCCGTAGATGGTTGGCGACGTAGCGACGGTGGCGGCAGTGCTCTGCAACGGCGGTGCAGGAGAACCAATGCCCAAAAGCGAGGGGAATAGAGGGGGAAGGGTGTTCCGCACCCGCGTGAGGCGACTGCGAGGCTCGGAGAAGCCTAAGGACGGCCGAGGAGGACCGGCCTCGACGAACAGCGGCGGCGCGACATCGGTGCTCGGTGGCCCGACGACTCAGCGCGCAAAAGAGAGGAAGAAGAGGGAGACGGCGTGTTCGGCACTTATGCGAAGCTTCTGCGCGGCTTGGCAAGCCGTTTGGAGTAGTTAGCGATGCGGAACGGCGGCGGAACGCGGCGGAGCTCTGCGGTGGCGCGGCTGCGTTCACGGGACGTGGCGAGGTGCTGACGATGGGGGAAAACGGCGCGGGGGTCGGCGCTATTTAAGGCGGGCGAGGGTAGAGTCCCATACGGGCACGCGCGCGGGGAAACCGCGTCGGCGGTTGCGCGGCGCGTCGCGGCGGTGTCCTGCTCGGACACGGACAGAGGAAGAGGGAGGGACTGACCTGCGAGCCTGGGACGTCAGAGAGAGAGGGGGAGAAGGGAGGCGCCAACAGGTGGGGCAACGGTGTCAGAGAGAGGGAGCGAGGGAGGAGGCCGCGGGCGGACTGGGCCGGGTGAGGGAGTCGGCCCACTCAGGAAGAAAGAGAAAGGGAGAGGGGAAACGGACCTGGGCTGGTTCTCGGGCCAAAAGGAGAAGAGGGTGAGGTTTCCTTTTTCTTTTATTTTTCAAAATTGAATTTTTCCATTTGGTTTTCAAATGGAGTTTTGAAATTCTTTTCAAAGTTTTGCAACTTCAAACAATGCAAAGAAAATGCAAGGCATGAAATGCATCACACATGTTGAGCCTAACATGATATTTAATTTTAGTTTTATATATTTAATTCTATGATCACAAAATTACTTAAATTAAATCAAATTAAACTCAAATTCAAATCTATTTTTCTATTCAAATTTTAGGATGTTACAGCGGCGCTATTTATGGGAAGCAGAGGGAGAGTCCGGGGCGGTTACGCGCGCGCAGACGCGGGACGAACGCGGCGCGGCGCGACACGGCGGACAGAGTCCGGCTCGGACTCGAGCGCCAGGGAGGAGGGAGGAGCTGACGGGCGGGGCCGCTTCGTCAGTGGGAGAAGGGAGGAGGGGATGGCGCGGTGCGGGCCTGCGGAGAACTGGGCCGGCCCACTGCGGGAGGGAGAGAGAAGGAAGGGAGGGAAGCATGCCGGTTTGCTTGCTGGGCCAGAAAGAGAGAGTGAGGGTTTTCTGTTTTGTTTTCCTTTTTCTTTTGTTTTCAAATTTGATTTTCTAAATTGGTTTTGAATTTCTTTTCAAGGTTTTGCAAAGTCAAACCAACACAAGAAAATGCAGAGGCATGAAATGCATCACACAAGTTAACCCTAACATGAGATTTATTTTAGTTTTATTTAATTAATTCTATGCTTCACAAAATTACTTGAAATAAATCAAATTTAACTCAAATTCAAATCTAATTTCTAATTCATATTTTAGGGTGTCACAAATCTACCCCCCTTAAAAGAATCTCGCCTCGAGATTCCCAGATTTTACTTACTTAAAGAGTTGAGGGTAGGTTTTTCTTAGATCTTCCTCTCTTTCCCAAGTAGCTTCTTCTGTATATCGATTCCACTGCACCTTGCACATCTTGATGACCTTGATCCTTGTAACTCTTTCAGCTATTTCCAAAATCTTAACCGGGTATTCCCCATAGGTCAAATCTTCCTTAACTGTAAGTTCCTCCAATGGTAACTGTTCTTCGGGTACTCGCAAACACTTCTTGAGCTGAGATACATGAAACACATCGTGAACTCCTGACAAACTTTCCGGTAACTCTAACCGATAAGCAACTTCTCCACGTCTCTCAAGAATCTTGAACGGACCAATATATCTGGGTGCTAACTTTCCTTTCATGTTGAACCGTTTCACACTTCTCATAGGTGACACTTTCAGGTAAACATAATCACCTACCTCGAAAGACAAATCTCTTCTTCGGTTATCGGCGTAACTCTTTTGTCGAGACTGTGCTATCTTCAGGTTATCTCTGATTACTCGGACTTGTTCTTCTGCATCTCTCAGAACATCTGGTCCAAACACTTGGGTTTCTCCTATTTGATTCCAGAACAACGGAGTTCTACACTTCCATCCATACAAAGCTTAAAACGGTGCCATCTTAAGACTTTCTTGATAACTGTTATTATTTGAGAATTCAGCATAGGGCAAACTCTTGTCCCAACTAGTACCATACTGCAAAGGACAAGCTCTCAACATATCTTCTAGCACTTGATTTGTTCTTTCTGTCTGTCCATCTGTCTGAGGATGATAGGCTGAGCTGAAATTCAATATTGTCCCAAGGGACTCATGCACTTTCCTCCAAAAATGCGAAGTGAACTGGGTACCTCTGTCTGACACAATCTTCTTCGGAACTCCATGCTGGCATACTATTCTTTCCATATATAACTCTGCTAACTGTGCTCCCGTTTAAGTGGTTCGAACTGGCAAGAAGTGAGCTACCTTAGTCAAGCGATCGACTATGACCCAGATTGAGTCATAACCTTTCCGAGTAAGTGGTAACCCAACTATGAAATCAATACCAACTTCATCCCACTTCCATTTAGGTATCTTCATCGGTTGCAACAGTCCTGCAGGTCTCTGATGTTCATCTTTAACCCTCTGACATGTATCACAAATTGCCACATACTCTGCCACATCACGTTTCAATCCAACCCACCAGTACTTCTCCTTAAGATCTAGGTACATCTTAGTGCTTCCAGGATGGATTGAATAGGTTGACTCATGAGCTTCTCACAGAATCGTCTGTCGAATATACTTGATGTCGGGGACACATATCCTCTTTCCATACCACAGTGTACCATTCTCATCTAACCGGAATCCTAGTGACTTTCCTTGTTTCAAGTTCTCAACTATTAACTACAGATTCTTATCCTGCAACTGACCTTCACGAATCTCCTTCTCTAGTGTAGGCTCCACTACCATCTCCATAGCATTAGCAACAATGCTCAAGTTCAGCACACAACTCTTCAGGCATAGGTATCGTTCGAATCTCATTAGCATAACTCTTCCTGCTAAGAGCATCGACCACAAAATTGGCTTTACCAGGATGATAGTGAACATCTAGGTCATAATCCTTGATCAGTTCCAACCAACGGCGTTGCCTCAAATTCAAATCTGATTGAGTAAAGATATACTTCAAGCTCTTATGGTCAGTGTAGATGTCACACTTATGACCAATAAGATAGTGTCTCCATATCTTCAATGCATGAACCACAGCTGCTAACTCCAAGTCATGAGTCGGATAATTCAACTCATGCTTCCTCAGTTGTCGCGAAGCATACGCAACAACTCTTCCTTCTTGCATAAGCACACAACCCAAACCAAGACGAGAGGCATCACAATAGATAGAGAACTTCTGACTCAAGTCTGGCAAGGTCAACACAGGAGCTGTAGTCAATCTCTTTTTCAATTCTTCAAAGTTAGCCTGACACTTCTCTGACCAAACAAACTTGGCATCCTTCTCAAGCAACGCGGTCATAGGTTTAGCTAGCTTAGAGAATCCTTCAATGAACCTTCTATAATATCCAGCTAAACCAAGAAAACTGCGAATCTCCCTGACATTGGTTGGGGGTTTCCAATTCAGTACATCTTCCACCTTACTAGGATCAATTGATATACCTCCGTTAGACACAACATGGCCGAGAAAAGAAACTTCTTTCAACCAAAATTCACACTTACTTCTTTTGGCATACAACTGGTGCTCTCCAAGTTTCTGTAATACTAATCTCAAGTGTTCAGCATGTTCATCATCATTCTTGGAGTAGATCAGAATATCATCAATAAATACCACCACAAACTTATCCAGATATTCCATAAAGACCTTGTTCATCAAATACATGAAGTATGCAGGTGCATTGGTAAGGCCGAATGACATCACCATATACTCATACAACCCATACCTCGTAGTGAATGCTGTCTTGGGAACATCTGAAGCACGGATCTTCAACTGATGATAACCAGACCGAAGATCAATCTTGGAGAACACACAAGCACCTTTCAACTGATCAAACAAATCATCGATTCTGGGCAAAGGATACTTGTTCTTGATAGTTACCTCATTGAGTGACCGATAATCAACACACATCCTCTGACTGCCATCTTTCTTGTCAACGAAAATAACTGGTGCACCCCAAGGTGAAGAACTGGGACGAATAAAACCTTTATCCGACAACTCTTTAATTTTTTTCTTAAGTTCTTCTAATTCTTTTATTCCCATCCTATATGGTCTTTTAGCTATAGGTGCAGTTCCAGGTATTAACTCAATTATAAACTCAATGTCACGATCAGGAGGCATACCTGGCAAATCTTCCGGGAATACATCTGGAAATTCATCCACAACCCTATCTGTTGGGTTGTCATTCTCCTCAAGCTGGTTGACGGCGGCTGTCAGTGGAGGTTGCATAACTACATCAACATTGATCATGTTTCCTGTAGGTGTAGACAATTCAACTATCTTCTTATCACACTTGATCACCACATCTTGCTTTCTCATCCAGTCCAAACCCAATATAACATTGATTCCAGCGGTCCTCAAAACTGTAAGCTGAGCTTTGAAGTCTACCCCCCTTAGGGTAACAGTAACCGATGGACAGTAACAATCGGTTCTCATAACCCCACCCGGTGAATTTCTGATTATAGGGTTTTGCATTGCTACTAATGATGTTCCATGCATTCTAACAAAAGCTTGCGATATGAATGAATGCGATGCTCCGGAATCGAAAAGAACAGTAGCAGGGATGGAGTTGATAAGGAACGTACCCATCATCACGTCTGGTGCTTCCTGAGCTGCTTCTGCAGAGACGTGGTTCATGCTCCTATTATGAGGGGGTGGTTGGTACCTTCCTCTCTGGTTGTTGCTGTTCTGACTTGGAGGGTTTGGTGTGTTTTGCTTCTTGGGGCAGTTATAGGAGAGATGTCCGGGTTCACCACAAGCAAAACACTTGGTGGGGGTGTTGGGAACATTCATCTTTGCTGGAGTATTGCTGGATGAGCCTTGACGAGGTCCTAAATAACCACCCTGTTGCTGGAATGGCGGACGTTGCTGGTTCGGGTTACGGTTCCCAAAGTTGGATGTACCTTGGTACCTCTGCTGGTAACCCTGCTGAGGATAGTTGGGACGCTGGCGAGTGTTACTCCCAGAAACTTGTCCTCTAAGTTTCCTCTTCTTGTCCATCTCCCTGCGTTCATTGTCCAGGACGATGGCACGGTTCACCAAGGATTGGAAATTCGGGTATGTATTACCCTTCAGCTGCAACCGGAGTTCATAGTAGATCCCTTTTAAGAAGAGACGTTGCTTATCAGCATCATCCCTTACTTCATTGGGTGCATAGCGAGCTAGCTGTGAGAACTTGTCATGGTACTCGCTGACTGACATCTGTCCCAATCGGAGGTTCCTGAATTCTTCTTGCTTCAGCTCTATGATTCCCTCTGGAATGTGGCATGCCTTGAAGTCCCGGGAAAACTCTTCCCAAGAGATAGCGGGGGCATTGCCGGGGCGAGCATCTTGATACGTCTCCCACCAAGTATGAGCTGCACCTTGAAGTTGACCAGAAGCATACAGAACCTTCTCCTGGTCATTGCACTGTGCGATGTTGAGTTGCTTCTCCACCGCACGCAACCAATCATCCGCCTCCAAAGGATCACTGGCATGAGAGAAAACAGGAGGGTGTCCTTGCAGAAATTCCCTCCGCTTGTTGACAGGTGGAGCTCCAGCAGGTTGATGGGGTTGATTCTGCATGAACTGCATCATGACTTGCATTGTCTGCATCATCTGAGCTTGCATCTGTTCTAGGGTCATCGCAGGTGGTGGAGGTAGAGGATGCTGGTTATTGTTGTTGTTGTTGTCACTGGTGTTGGATCCGGAGTTAGTCCTGGTGCGAGGCATCTGTCACCTAGAACATAAGAACAAATTTAAAACCTGACACGGGACGAGTCTGCAACTTTTCTGGATTTTCAGCACAACAGCAGTCTAGAAAAACAGTCATATATGAAGTTTCCGAACTCGAACAGGGGCAAAGCTTACATGGTTGGAAAGATGAAGAAGTTATCTACAACTTTCGTAATTCTGACATTAACTTAGTCATAAACTGCAATTAAACAGATCTATCCAGATTACCAAACTGCGCAGAAACATCAACTTGCAGGAATTGTTTCTCTTAACTCCGAACAGATATGAAGGTGCTTCTTACGGCCACGGAAAGATAAGGAAGTCTACTGTTTTCAGTTAAGGTTTCGTGATTTTAGGACGTTCAGAATTAATTAAGCATAATTAACAAGACAGAGAGGTCTGAAAAGACAGATTAACAAAAACTGTAACTTTATTATTATTAAGCTTTTCAAGAAACCCAACCTAAGCTATGAGTGTTGTGGATAGGCCCACAACCTCAACAATCATTACAAAGAACCAACTCACACGTTAGCAAAAGCACAAGCAACTAAACACTTAGAAGAACACTAGCACACACGACTCACGAACTAGCGAATAAACTATAAAGGGATTCCTAGTCCTAACTCTTCTTGATCTTCTTGAAGTTCAAAGGCAACCCAAACTCTTCATGAAGCTCATCTTGTTGTTGATAACTGCGCTTGAGCTCCTTGCGCAGCTCCCTTGCTTCTATTAGGAGATGACCATACATGCTCATCATCTCTTGGACGAAGTCGACGAGCTCATTCAGGACGGGGCCACCTTCACCGTTAGGTTCGGCGATTATCCAACCTTGCTCCGCATCGAAGCGAGGGATGAAGCGACGTCGGGTGTTGGCAATCCTTTCTCTGAACTTGTTGTGGATGGCCATATATGCAGAGAACGCGGCATCCTTCATACTTGCCTCGATGGTAGGATGAGCAACACAGCTATGGAAGGTATAATCCACATGTTCAGCTGCTTGCACACCAGCACTTCCACAGATATAGATCTTCGCCTTCCAGTAGGTGTTGGCGAGGGGATATTTGTATTCCTTGCAAGTGTACATAGTTGCAACTTCAGGTCCCGGGTGGCATTCTCCCAAAAGATCCACCAATTAGGAGTGAGCGTAGCTGCTGTTCGCTCCTCCTCGGATATACTTAGTGCGAATCCACCCTGGCTCTTCTGGCAGGTCTTCACCGGCAACATCGGAAGTAGAGGAATTAACATCAACACTTGGGGCATGGGGGCTTTCTTCCCCGTGGTATTCTTCGCTACTAGAGATTTCCTGGATCTCCTCCTCTGGTTCTTCCTGAGGTTCCACCATTGTCGCTTGTGGTTCAGGAGGGGCAAACTGTTGCGGAGGAACACGTTCACCGAAACTGAGACGAGCTGATCGGCGAAGGGTAGGCATCTTTATCCATGACAAAGATAGAGATAGATTAGAACAAAATTTTCACAATAGAATAAGTCAAGTGTAGCATAAACAGTTTGAGAAAATATATATGCAAGAATGTAAGCATGAAAAGAGAAGGTAAGAAGACCATTCTAACTAGGCTTGCGTCCTACAGTCAACACTTGTTTTGATACCAATTTGTCACACCCAATTTTAAGGATAAAATTGAATATGAATAACTCATGTGTGCCCAGAGATCAATCACACACATAAGCCGGCAAATCTTTAAATAGTACCATCACTGAGTGCTTATTACATAACGAATAATATTTATTTAACATAACAGCGGAAAATAAAGATAACTCTCGCGACGAAGCTCCACTTCACAGGGAACGCCGACTGGTTGACCACTAGCCTAGTACTCCTCACGGTAGTCTTCATAGCCATCGGAAGGGGTTGAGAAAGCAAGAGTAAGCACTTAAAGTACTCAGCAAGAGTAACATAGGGTTATGAAGCTCAAAAGGCTGACACTGTCTGAACTGCGGTTGCTTTTAGCTTGGTCAAGTTTTACCAACACTTAACTTTAATTATGCACACCCAGTTGATAACCACATGATATAAGTATAATAAACAATATTAACCATTAAACATTAAACAACATGATCATCTACACTGTGAGTTTTCCAGACCGCTCGTAACCGTGAGCACGGCTATCATGATAGATTTACACTCTGCAGAGGTTATACACTTTACCCACAAGCCGTGTAGCCCATATGCCCGGGTTCTCGACTCTCGTAACACTTCCAAGGTGAGTAGGTAGGGTACACTATGAAGTCTTTCAAAAGCTCTTTCTAGCATGTAGCGGACCGTACGGACCCAATGCAAAGGGGAATATGGGACACCCTGATGGTACCACACGCAGCGGTCCCCACACAAGCTATACCCCATAACCAGCTCGACAAAGGTGCCTTTCACGAACCACAAACATGCTAGTCCAAACTTTATACTTAACTAAAGCCAGAGCCATATAACACTTGTAGTTGTATTTGAAATCCCAGCTTTTGCCCTACAGTGGGGTCCTATTCCATGTTGCTACAAAAGTCAGTTTTATCTCATTGTTGCATATATCATTAATCAAGATTCATCTCAAGATCCATTATTGTAAAGCATAGCAAAGCTACCCATATGCATGAAAACCCATGGTGACAAGGTAAAGGATAACAAAGCTATGGTATAGATCTAATAGGAATCAAATTAGACACATGCAATCATGACTAGATGAATTAGGGTGAATAGGTAACAAGGATGATCCCATGTTAAACTTGCCTTGATCACAAAGCTCCTGGTGATCCTGATCTGCTGCAAAGAACTCTTGCTCACCGAAGATCTCATCGGCTGTACTCGATCAACATCACCACGCAATCATCCGAACAATCATACACGAAGCAATAAAGACATGATCCGAACATTACACCATAAACAATAAAGAGACTTTGAAAAGATTATAAAACAGATCTATACTTTACTACGATCACAAAGACGCGAGAACCACACTAATCGGATCTAAAACGAATAAGTTATAGATTAAACAAGGTTTTGAAATGGGCAAGATTAAAGCATTAGCAAATTAATTTACTTTGATTTTCAAAAGTAATTAACATAGATGAAATCTATACTACTGGATAGAGCATAAAATTACGGATCTAACGCAACTTGAACGGATCGATTTGGATTTAAAACGAGCAATTTATAAGCATTTGAAAATCAGTGGCAAAACTGTAATTAGGGTTTTTTTCTTTTATTTTTGAATTAAACTGATCTGAAAAGGGAACACGTTTTCCCGAGGGGAAAGTGTAAAGGTCAAAGACGCCATAGGACTGCGGGTTTAGAGCTGGAAACCCGAGGGTCTCTTTAGCAAAAATACCACCCGAAGGGGTATGTTTGATCTGAGGCCGTTGGATTCAAGATGGAGGGCTCTGATTAGATCAGGGGGAAAGGAGGCGGCGCAGTGGGCGGCGCGCGGTGGCTCCATGGCCGGCCGAGCCCGAGGCTCGTCGGCGTAAGCCGATCGGGAGCTCTGGTGCCCCGTTTTAAAAACCGAGAGCACTGGAGGAGAGAGGATGACACCGGGAGCTCGCCTAGGGAAACGGCGAGGCTCGGGGTTGGCCGTGGGTGGCCGGCGACGTAGCACAGCGGCGGCGAGACCTCTGTACATGGCGGCGCGAGATGATCAGAGGCTCGGGTGCTCAATCCGGCCAGGAAAAGGCTCGGGGAGCAAGAGGAGAGCACAGCGAACCTACCCAGGGCCACTGCAGGGCTCGGGGGCGGACGGGTAACACCGACGGCGGTGAACCGCGGCGGAGGATGCCCTGCGCACGACGGCGAGGTCCAATAGAGCACAACCGAGGGAGAAAAGAGAGGGAGAACATGTTCTGCAGTTACGCGAAGGCGATGCGCGGCTCGGGGAAGAGCTTGCGGCAGCCAGAGGCATGGAACGGCGACTCGACGGCGGAGCAGAGCGGCGGATGGCGGCGCTGCTTCTGTGCGTGCGAGGCGGTGCGAGGCGATGGGAAACGATGGCGCGGGGGCGACGCTATTTATGGGAAGCAGAGGGAGAGTTCGGGGCGGTTACGCGCGCGCGGACGCGGGACGAACGTGGCGCGGCGCGACGTGGCGGACAGAGTCCGGCTCGGACTTGAGCGCCAGGGAGGAGGGAGGAGCTGACGGGCGGGGCCGCCTCGTCAGTGGGATAAGGGAGGAGGGGATGGCGTGGTGCGGGCCTGCGGAGAACTAGGCCGGCCCACTGCGGGAGGGAGAGAGAAGGAAGGGAGGGAAGCAGGCCGGTTTGCTTGCTGGGCCAGAAAGAGAGAGTGAGGGTTTTCTGTTTTGTTTTCCTTTTTCTTTTGTTTTCAAATTTGATTTTCTAAATTGGTTTTGAATTTCTTTTCAAGGTTTTGCAAAGTCAAACCAACACAAGAAAATGCAGAGGCATGAAATGCATCACACAAGTTAACCCTAACATGAGATTTATTTTAGTTTTATTTAATTAATTCTATGCTTCACAAAATTACTTGAAATAAATCAAATTTAACTCAAATTCAAATCTAATTTCTAATTCATATTTTAGGGTGTTACATTTGGACAACGTCTAAACGCATTAATAAAACATTTTTCACTCATGAAATACCAAAATACATCGGCATGAATGCACAGACACAGAACAACCTTATTTAATTTAGAAAAACAAACAATTATTTTTCCTATACTAAATTTACTATAAAGAAAAATAAATATTGGGAAAGTTTTAAAATTATGTGAAAATCATTGTTTAATTATTTCTTATATTCACACCTGAAATTCGAAAATTTTAGGGTGTGACAGTTTTAGACTTGCTACAGTGAAACTTTTGAAGAAAGTTTAGAAATCTTGAAGCCATTGTATTTTACAATGCTAAGGGGGTAAATATGCAAGAAGTGTATTCCAAAATGGAGGATTCCAACCAAAGAAAGTAACTAGGTCAAGTATCTTAAATATAGCTCCGTGGAAGTAGCTATTTAAGGGATAAGCCCAAGGGGGATAGGGCTATGGGATTTCCACAAAGGAGGGGTCAATACTACAGAAAATATCATCACCGCTGGTCCATCAACATCGGTTTTTAACATTAGCTGACGACGATAACTGCAATTGGTGGTTATAATATCATATCACTGCCAGTTTGTATTATGAGCTGGTGGCAATAACTATCACCGCCGGTTCCTAATACAAATGATGAGGTGTTCCCGGACCTGAAATTATTATCAATCCCAATTTTTCTCACTATCTCGTGTCCGCTTCTCTCCCTCACCTCCGGCCCATCCGTTCTCTCTCTCACTCTTATCCTCTCCCCCACCCCCATCCGCTTCTCTCTCTTATCCTCTCCCTGCTGCCCCTCCCTCCCGGCCTCGTAACTCCCATCGCGGCCCTTTCCTCCCCACCACAGAACCACCGCTCCTTCCTCCCCTACCTCCCTCTCTTACCTCCCACCACTTTCTGCCCCTCCCCTCCCCCCTCCGCTCGCTGGCCCTCGATCGGCCTGATATGGAGGAGCAGCAGCGGGGCGAGGTGTGGGGGTAGATGTGGGGCTGCGGCCGCGACGGTGCAAGGAGCTGCGGGTGGTGGCATAGGGGGCAACGCACAGGCGGCGAGATCCAGTTGCGGGGTAATAAGATCCGGCAGCGGTGACCTTGTCCATAGGGCGGCGACCTTGGTGCGCCTCTCCTCCTCCTCCCCTCCCCTCTACTTCCCCTCTTCGAACCACATCCTGCTGGCGGTGCCCGGTCGGCGGCCGCCCCACCCCCGGTGAGGAGGAGTAGCGGCTGGCCAGAATGAGGACTGGGTGGTGGGTTGCGGGGTAGGGGTGGCCGGCGCGGACGATGCGCGGTGGCAGGGCAGCTGGGCGCCACCGGCGGGATGCGCGGACGGGATTATTTTTTTAATAGGCATCACCGTCAGTTCTAGGTTCGGCGGTGATGCCCATTCCCATCACCGCCGTCTTCCATGCAACGATTTCGAAAACCGGTGGTGATGGGGTTTGGAGCCTGGTGGTGATGTGTTAACTAGTTCAATTTCCACAACTACAATATATTGCACAACCATGCATATCACCTAAATGTTATGCATTAACAAAAAAATCTTTGTTCCAAGCAACAAATAACTATTATTAGTATCTATCATATTGAGTCCAGTAGGCCTTTTGAAAGAGAGAGCCTAGCTCTATTAATTTTCCTCTTTCTATGTTTCTCCTAGACCTTTTTGCACTCCATGAATCGATTCACATAAATGATATCAAATAAACAAACAAGATTTATTTAAAATGATTATTCCTAGCCGAGAATTAGTTAAGCTCTTCATTTAGATTCAGAAGATGAGTGGGGACATGAGGTCTAAATTATATATGTCATCAACAAAATAATGTGAATGTATTAGGTGAGCACGGTTGGGTTAAGCATCCATACTAATTTAGTGAGTACGACACAAGTACGTAATCTACGTGATGGGACGCATGCAACAACGCAAAAAACATTTCACCACTGATTTATGGAGTCTGCGGTACGGTTCACTCATGTTCATCACTACTTTGCATTCCAATGTTGATATGGACATAAGCACTAGTCAGCCTGATCAAGCAACTGCCGAACGCACACGAGGGAAATACACCAATGACAAAATCATCACTCCTACCGCATTGCATAAGTTCCATCAAATGAATCGCAGCAGCATTTCCATTCAAAAAGCATGTATCGTGAAATTCTCGAATCCGGCAACAGGGTGTAAATATTCGATCATGACATCATGTTATGCATTTTTGCCGCATTCTGTAAAAGATCCTTGATCATCAAGGAAGGAGCATCACTTAAAAAGGTGAGTGCGCACTTGTAAACTGCTGCTAATGTGTGGTCTTGCAAAATAATCCATTGAGGAACTAAAGTTTATTTATAGTATAGCAACATGTGAAGTTAAAGTTAGTGCTCTCTGAACAATCTTGTCAATCCTTGCAACATCCTCGCACGTGCATCCAGATACCGTGGATCGGAGGTGTCGTCGACATTTCACATTTGTGTCGTATCATGACACACGTAACATGCAACATCAGTTCTAGAGGCTTACCGCACCACCATTGTCCTCTGATTCCTCTGCAGTACTTAGGCTTGCCCTGGGTCACTGACACGTGAATCCGATCCCACATATCATTGATCTAACTGTAGAGGCAAGTACTGTAGAGGATATGTATGGTCCATGCAACTCTCACATCTCGTACCAGCTATGAAGATGATGGCAATGCACGGCGACTTTACTAGCCACTTTACGGCCACTTTATTAAGTGCAGTCTGAGTTGTGTTCCACAACATCGATAGCAACATATGTATATTACTATGTCACCTCGGACACATGCTTAATAGAATCTTAGTATTACTAATTAGAGACTTCTTTTGAAACCTCCAGTGAAGCCATCTAGGATTATACGTGGATAATCTAGAAAAAGAGAGAAATTCTAAAAAATCTCTAAAAAAGAAAAACATCTGACCATCAATCCGTAGACTCAAATTACACACTTATACCATTATAAACAATATTTCAAATAACTCCTAAATTTGTAATTAAATTGCCCACTACTAATACTTAAAAAGATAACTTAAAGTAACTCCTTAAATTTGCATCTATATTAACCACATATGCTATTATTTAAAATAACATGAGGTAACCCTACATTTAAACCCAAATCACCTTAATTAAAAATATATGCCAATATATAATTCTAAATCGTCTATTTCTTACCCTACTGGTATATGATATAATAATTAAGATATATATGCATATGTCACCATTTATAAAGATATAGAGGAAGTGATGAGAATATGAAATTCTATTTTAAAATTATAGCTCAAACTTAGTGTCTATTAAACAAATTCAAGAGCATTCATTTGATGCAAAGTGAAAAGTTAAAGATTATAAATATAGATGAAAACCTTATAGAGTAATTACTAACTAAAATCTGTCACAATCGGAACGTGAGATGAGGGAGTGTTAGTGCACTACACGAATGATGCGCCAAATTATGCAATTATAACAAACATAAAAGTAGAATACTAATACCAACTATAGCCTGCGTTATCTTTATCTGTCCCCAATTTCGCTTTCCTCTGACTCATGTGGTGTTTCACTTTCTAGCATATAGCCAATTTCAACAACTGCAATTCCATGTGCATGTTCTATTACAATCCTGCAACATTTAACATATGCTACGTTACACATGTTTGACAATGGAGGAAAGGAAAAAATAAACAAATTCATGTTGCACCTGCTCTCTCTCTCTCAGACACGTACCTTTCGGATCCCTTCACTCCGGATACAGTATATACTTTTCCAAGGCAACAGTTCAGTACGCCCAGAAGACTGAAAGAATATGGAGCACAAATTGCAATGAAAATGTGTCTTCATAATAATGTAAGCAAAGAACATTGAGCATAATATTGATGTGTATATGTAGAAGTGATTGGAAAATTTCATCTATAGGAATTCACCCATTCATCTCATCACACTCTTACACTACCATATTGTGCGCCAGTCGTCACAGAAAAGTAGATAACTAAAATATATTGTTCCAACTGTCACAGTAAAGTAATCCTTAGGTACAATTCTAATAAATACTTCCTACATCCTAAATTATAATAAGTCACTTAAGTTTTTTCCTAAGTAAAATTTATCTAACATTTATCAAATTTACTAAGAAACTATTAACATCTACAATATCAAATAAATGGAAAATCAATATTAAAATGATGTATTTAATGAAAGTAGCTTGATGTAGGGTTCCCAAGTTCAGCGAAATTTTGCCAAAATTCAACAATTTTCAGTGGTGGCCGAAAGAAAAATTCGAAATTTACTATTACACTTATGCATATGTTTTATTGTAAAATACTCTAGACTCATATTTTCTATTGTTTGTGTTTGCATATTCTTTAACTCAATAAATGTACATTCATAAATCATACTAATCATTTGTTTAGATCCAAAGTTAGAAAATCATATAATTTAGTGAAGACTCTAAAATATTTGGGGAAATTTTGGTGAAATTTTACGAAATTCAGCGGAATCTGAAAAAATCCGAAACCCAAATTTCAATTTACAATTTCAGTTTCACTTTACAATTTCAATTTCAGTTTACAGTTTGATGTTATGGATATTTATGTATTTGTCTATAAATTTGGTCAAAGTAAGAGAAGTATGACTTAAAATAAAATTAGATTGACTTATAATTTGGAATATATATAGGGAGTAGTTCAATAAGGTATCAGTTCCTCCTATTAATAGAGGTTTATTTACCTAGTAGATAAATGGACATTCTTCCTTCCAATGATCCGTGGTAACTTAAAAGTAACTGATATTGCGTAACCGATTGGTGGAAAACAAGGACAGCTAACTGTTCTCAGATTATGTTTATTATTCAGCCAACAAAACGTGCTGCTCAAAAGTAAAGAACAACCTTTGATTCTCATGTCTATACTCTTGCTCTCTGCCTTTCAATAGCAAATGTATCAGTATTTTTTTTAATCCAAAATATAGGTTTTTTTGTTCTTTTGACATATGCCTTTTGATTGCAATGATAGTATGTATTGAGTTTACAAATCTGATCACCTCCATATTTCATATTTGCATGATTAGGCTGCAGAAGGCACAAAATGGATTGCTAGAGCATAAAGGATCATTGGTATTGACCTGAATGGCAACAGATTTGAAGGAGGACAAATTCTTTTTATTTTATCGATTGATCTGCTGGTTTTGTACTTTTGACAATTTTGTACTAAAATACTAAATTCATTATATGTTCTTTTTCAGCAAGAAAATATAGTTGCACTGGATTTGTGAACCTCAAAGACCACAACAGGTCCGTTCTTCATATCTAAATAAAATGTACCAAAGAGTTGCGAACTCAACACTACATCATATCATACCTAAATAATTATTGGTATCAGTAATAATGAAAGTGAATCATGATACAGATTGAATTGTGATTGTATATATATGTTGTGGTGCCATCATGGACCATGTGCATGGATCAAGAATAGTTTCTAGAATATTGACTTCTCAAAAATTTTATTGTTATTCCTTCATCACAAAGGAAATATTTCTCAAAAAATTTGCGAAGGGAGGAGGGGTGGCCTGAGGTGGCGGGAGGAGGGGGTGACCAGCGCGGATGGAGGTGGGGACGGCTGGCGCGGAGGGAGGAGTGGTGCGGGTGGGTGGGTTGGGGGATCGATAAGGTTGGGTGGAAAAAAGAGAGAATGACATGTGGGACCCAACAAATAGAGGATGGGAATAGAGGGTACCGCTGTGGTATGGTGTCATTTAGAGGGTGTAATTTTTTAGAGGATCGTTGAAATATTCATTTTGAGGGTGATATTTAGAGGGTACCGTGACGGATAGTCTTGGTAATAGATACGTACGTGCGTGCTGCACGTCCTAGTCTACTAGTGCAATAAAACTCCAAGACAGCGATAGGGTTAAGGTCGTAAACTACAGGCGCAATTAAAACATGTAAGCATGTGAGGAAAACTAGAATACATACTTGAACGTACTGGAGCTCCATAGGGAGACTCTTCCGTCTGCTGTGCCTGTAATTAGTACCGGAAGTTCAGGATGGGAACAAGCAGTAGATATATTCTTCTCTTTCAGAGTTTCAACAAGAGTCCCTGCATGGTAGTCCCATATCTGACTCAGGGCCAAAAAAGTCATTGCGTCAATATTTCGTGTAGACAATGATGACTCGATGAACAACAAGTTCATTCTTAAATAAAGATGCCTTACGTACCGTGGACTTAATATCACTGTCATGAACAATGATCAAGTATTGCTTTCCGCCTTGAGCAAAGAAATCAAAGCACAATACACCTTCTGTCATGGGCAACGTAGATTTACGTTTTGGAGAATCAATATCCCATACCTATGCTTTGAACACAAGAACATTGACCATATGTTAACACGGACAGCCTGCAATTATGTTTATCAAAACATTCATGATGAAAAATAAAAGCATAAAATTCATGTACCTTTACATCATTCCTTGGGGAAAATGTAACAAAAGTATCTTGGTCATTTGGGTTAAATTTAAGTTGTCGTGGAAAGTCTTCCATGTTAAATGTCTGAACACAATCCCAGCCCCTCTCCCAGTCCCACAGCTTAATGCTGCACACTGGTGCATTCCCATTGGCTCCATTAGAATAAGCTAATGACGACAGCACATAAGGTCGAGATGGATGGACGTCCAATAACACGGTACCTCTGTCTTCATGGGCCTTAAAACTCTTTATTTTTGATAATATATATGTTTTGGATCCCTTGAAATTTTTCACTGCCATATAACTGTACACATATATGTAACCAAGATCTCGTCTGCTAAGGTCAGTGGTAGACCCAACCAAAATCCATCTTTTTTGTGAAATGAACTTCGGCCGCCCTGCTGGTAGGCTTAGTTGCCCATCAGCATCACCATATACATCGGCCTCTTCCCTGGGAAACAAGTTGGCTCTTTGTGGTTGGGCAAAACAGAAGTGCACCTTTTCCTGCGCGAAAATTTATATGTACCATGTAGCTTTCTGAGCCCAAATACACATGAAAGAATTTTTCAATTTGGTAACAAGCATAGCATCCGGTGGAAAACTTTTATCATTATTTTCAGAGAAATGCATGTTCTACTTTTCTAAGTCCCATATTTTAAAAAGACTAGCACATATGTCTGAGCATTGCCACGGGTAAAGGCCATATTGATATATTATGACACTGTTGTCCATAACATAATAATTAAGAGAACAAGCATTGTCTAAAATGAGCATTTAAATGTGGTAAATAAGCATTTTACAAGGCGGTCATTGCCCCATTGCTGAGGGTGAGGAACAACTTGCGGGGTTGTGCGAGTGGGCACAGATGGAATCACGTGTGGTAGCTGACCTGGGATGGACAGACTGAATGTCGTAGGACAGCAACGATTAGCACTCTACTTTTTGCTAGAAGTAATTAAGGATCTTGGTGATCAGTTGCCGGATTTTGAAATCTAAGCCGTGAAGGGATCAGAGAACGAATTGTGTATCGCATGAGTACAGAGTAATTGGCGAAACGCACGACTGACATTGTTGTGTGGTATACTCAGGTTCCTCATTGTGTGGAGCAATTAGTGTTTTAAATGTCCGAATAAGGGGTTTAGCAACAGAACTATAAAACAACAAATAGCAGAGCTAAATAATTAAGACTATAATAGCTATATTGTACATGAGTATAAATATCTGTATTTTATATTAAACCGTTATAACGGGCTATATCAACAGCTATATTTGAAGATTTAAAACCTTAGGAATCGATCATAAGTACAATAAAGTTCCCTTTTTGCATAAAGAAATTTTCTGCGAGTGGTCACTTACCATCCTATCGTAGTCCCATACCTCGGATACCTCATAAAAGGATTCCCTCAGGATCCTGCATCACGATAAGTATAATTTTTTCACAAATTAACAACATGCAATTTATCCTACACAGTAACATAAATCTAGCTCCACTTTCTTTTTTAAGGTTTTTATATATATGCAAGAGAGTTGTGTATCTTTGTTTATTCAACATCAACATCAACAAAGCCTGTAGTCCCAAGCAAGTTGGGGTAGGCTAGAGTTGAAACCCAACAAGATACCCAAGTCATGGTTCCGGCACTTCAATAGCTGCTTTCCAGGCAATCCTATCCAAACATAGATCTCTAGATATATCCCAAGCTTTTAAATCCCTATTCACCGCCTCCGCCCATGTCAACTTCGGCCTTCCTCTGCCTCTCCTTATATTATTAGCTTGGCTTGGGACTCCACAGCGCACTGGTGCATCTGGCGGTCTCCTCTGCACATGGCCAAACCATCTCAACCGATGTTGGACAAGCTTTTCTTCAATTGGTGCCACCCCTAGGCGATCACATATATCATCATTCCGAACTCGGTCCATTCTTGTGTGACCACAGATCCAACGCAACATGCGCATTTCTGCAACACTCATTTGTTGAACATGTCGAGCCTTTGTGGGCCAACATTCGGCTCCATACAACATTGCAGGTCTAATTGCTGTCCTATAGAACTTGTCTTTTAGCTTTTGGGGTACCCTCTTGTCACAGAATGCCAGAAGCTTGACGCCACTTGATCCACCCTGCTTTGATTCTATGGCTAACGTCTGCATCAATATCTCCATCCCTTTGTAGCATCGATCCCAGATATCGGAAGGTGTCCTTTTTAGGCACGACTTGACCTTCCAAACTCACATCTCCCTCATCCTGAGCCGTTGTGCCAAAGTCGCATTTCATATACTCGGTTTTAGTTCGACTTAGTCTAAAACCTTTAGACTCAAGGGTCTGCCGCCACAGCTCAAGTTTCCTATTTACTCCCGCCAAGCTTTCATCAACTAACACTACATCATCGGCGAAGAGCATGCACCAAGGGATGTCCCTTGAATGTCCCTTGTAATCTCGTCCATTACCAAGGCAAAGAGATACGGGCTCAAGGTTGACCCTTGATGAAGCCCAATTCTAATCGGGAAGTAATCAGTATTACCATCATTGGTTCGAACGCTTGTCACAACATTGTTGTACATGTCCTTGATGAGGGTCACGTACTTTGTTGGGACTTTATGTCTATCCAAAGCCCACCACATAACATTTCTTGGTATCTTGTCATAAGCCTTCTCCAAGTCAATGAAAACCATATGTAGGTCCTTCTTCTGCTCTCTAAATCGCTCCATAACTTGTCTTAACAAGAAGATTGCTCCTGTGGTTGACCTTCCAGGCATGAAACCAAATTGGTTGGTAGATACTCGTGTCCTTCTTCGCAGGCGGTGCTCGATGACTCTCTCCCATAGCTTCATACTCCTATGTGTATCTTTGTTTATTAAGAAAAAATATATGAGTTGTAGTATGCATTTTATGTCATAGAGTCTATGGACATGTCATCCCTATAAAGTCCATACACATATCTTTATTTTATGCTATCCCTATAGAGTCATAGAGTCATTTTTCAATATGTCATAGAGGTGCCACTACGGACAGTGTCTTTGAATGAAGAGACATTTTTATAAATGTCCCTATATTTTCTGTAATGGAAAATTATTATGTCTCTATCCTCTACATGAACTATAAACATATTGCAAAGATATATTAATTTTGGAATCATGGGTCTTCGAACTCAAGACCTCATGTTGCATTTTACAAAATAACATAAGAAAATGTTGCTATGGTTGAAAATGCTTCAAATAGTGTCTCAAGATATATGACACTTTCTAAAGTGCCATAAAAAGTGTCTTTACAATATGTTAAGGTATATCCATTAGGGCAAACCATAAAATGTCTATACAAACGTGTCTCTACTTGAGGTTTATGTTGTAGTGGCTGGCGACGTCCACGCCCTGACAGGATTCCTCCCAAGCGAGAGTTTTAACAGCATTTGCTAGTTTGTTTGTAAAGTAGTCGTTCTTCGCCATGTAAGTATGTTGGTTATCCCTTTGCTAGTTTGCTCGTAAACCTAGCTATATTTCATCACATGTGGTAGTTATCCCCTCTAACGATCAATCTAGGCCAAACCCTAGGAATCGATCTAACCGGGTTGCTCAACCGGTCTACGCAACCACACTGCTGTTCAGTCCGTTCGTGACCTGCACGCTCTGGTGCTCTCATGTGTTGGCCCCGAAATTGCGCCTACAATGACCTTATGGTGCGAATGCACTTGCAGTTCATAGCCGCCTTTTTGACCAAGTGAGATGGCCAGCTTTGTTCATCAATGGAGCTTTCTATTTTGCATGCTCGCAACCACCTTCTTCATTAGAGGTTGCAGGAATGCTTTCCGCATAGGACCGACGGAGTGGGGCAAGCCAAGATATATGTGCACTCAGGCACATACACCACAACTGCACCACACACACACGCCCGCATGCATGATATGTGCAGGACACGATAGATTAAACTGATTGAAGGCCTACTGTGATGCGAGTAAGCTAAAAAATGCTTGAAATTTAACTCTGCCAAAAGAAAAGTACTCCACTCACCACGGCTTTGTTGGATGCACGGCTGACATTGCGTCCCCATCACGATCACTGTATCTCGCGGGCATTATCTGATAAAAATGAAAAAAATGCCAGAATAGACCAATAAAGTAACATATATTCCTGAAATGAAACCAGTATATGACAAACTTGGGGACAATCTAATGAAAAACACTCACCTTGAGTTCAGGCTTTATGTCTTGTCTGTCCGAGGAAACTACTCGTTGGGCCAACTCTGGTTTTAAATTAGGACCTATTGGCGGCTGTGAAATAAAAAAAATACTTAATATCACCACTAGATATATCTGTTTAGAGTAAAGAGTGGGAGCGAAAGACAAATGACAAGAGTGAATGGTTGTCTGTATTGATCTCATGAAGTCTGTACGTATATATACATGGTAAAGGAACCATGAAGGGACATGTCCATTAGGACATGTAACCGCCTGCACCCTTTGGAATTAGGTCACATGGTAAATTAAATGTTCTCTAACAATATCTTCAAACTAGTTCAGGCGGTGCTAAAAGAGTCATGGAATTGGTGGTGAAATAGGAATTTGGTGCAGGGTCTCTCTATTGGTGGCCTCAGTGCTAGGTATTATTTTAAATTTACATATATATTCGTGTCCCTTTTCTATATATGCTACAATACATAGGTGCAGCATGGAATCTAAGGTCCAGCGCTCTTGAGATCCATACAGGATTTGGAGTTTGTAAAATGAAACAAGGTTTTTTCAATATATGTTATAATCTAAAACAATAACAAAATTACTCAACCAAACATCTTCAATGTGCCTACAGCTCTAACTCCAATAATTTCTGGAGCTAATAATAATAAAGATGACTAGCTTCAAAAGGTCTTGAAGCTAGTTATCCACTCCTATATGCACTTTAATTTCTTATTGAGAAAATACACTTTAATTTCCTTGCCTATAATATACATATGTATGTGTGTATGTATGTATTGCATTTTATAATCTAATGTTAGATTAGAATATATTTGTAGTTGATGTTTTGAAGATGGAACTGCACGAATGTGCAAAACAACATGCATATATATATATATATATATATATATATATGCGCGCGCATTTACAGGGAGTCATTTGTATATTTTTCATGCGGAGCGTAGCAGAATGAACTCACATCAGCATGTGCACAAACAGCAGCTATTTTCACCTCGTGCACCTTAAGACCCCTTTCTCTGGCTCTCTTAAACAATTCAGCTGGGTCGACGATCCGTAGGCCCTGATACCTCTCTTTGGTGCTTTCGAGTGTGAAAAAGTCGTCGTTGCAGAACCGGGAATTTTGCTGGTGATGCATTACGACAGCGAGTGTGTACCTGCACTTCGGCGGCACCACACCAGATAGCGGCAAGAAATACGCTGATAGAGTCTCTGACGGCAAGAGCCTGAAGACCACAGGTACATCCATGCTGTTGGTTAGGTGCAGCGAGCATGAGCTGCCATGTAGCTTTTTGGGCTCAGGCAAAGAGAAATTGAGCTGCAGCGGATTCACACTGAGGAGCTCGATACCCTGCAAGTTACATATGGGGAATTTCCTTACATGTGCAGTTCATAAAAAAGAATCATAAGGTATTTGTGCACTACTTGGATGAGAGTGGGCGCAATTATTCAGGCATGTTCTTCCGCATGCTTCTACTATGAAATAATGTTTGACGAGAGCTCGCATCATGATTAACGAGAGAGGTTATACCTGTCCATAGTTGCTGTTTAATTCGCATGGGCTTCTTCCTGCTGGATTAGGGTTAAAAACTTTTAGTACTTCGGATGAACCAGGCCTTTTCGTCCTGTCATGGTCCACACATTTTTGGGCTATGTCGAGCAGCTGTTTTACTTGTTTGATATATATTTCCTTCAGTGACGCATCATTCAGTGACTTCTCAAATATTTTCATCCATCTTCGGCAAGCTCCTGCACATTTGCATAGGTGAGGTAGAGCTTAAAGTAATAAATGAAAGGCTGCACATTTGCTCTTACTCTGTGTGAATTCCATACTCGTGGGGCTGTTACTACTCCAGCCAATTGGCACCTTTTCGCCTGTGATTATCTCACACATTATAACACCCAAACTGTATACATCTGTCTTATGAGATATTTTGCCCTCGAGTAGGTATTCTGGTGGCATGTATCCACTGCAGCCAGCAACTTGAAACTTATTAACACTTCAGTGATAATCTGACAACAAAGATAGCAGAAACATTTGTATTGTTGCATGAGGCGTAACTTACAGTGTTCCAGTAAGGGTATGAGTGAAAATTTGAGATTTTTGTGCATCCCTGAGCCTCGACAAACCAAAATCAGTAATTTTTGGAACCATATTGTCATCTATCAGTATATTTTCAGGTTTAAGATCCATATGAGTAAGATTGCATTCCTCATGAAGGAAATCTAAACCTTTGCAAATTCCTTCCATTATTGCGTATCTCTTATCCCAGCCAAGATCCTGACCTGTGGAAAAATATAGATAAACTGAAGAGGTTCTAATAGTCACACTTTGTGTAGCAAATGGCACGATCAAAAATAGCTTGAACCCACCGCTTCCAACTAATGCAACTAATGGATTATAAAAAGGCGCTAGGTCCTCTCTAGATGGTGACCCTTTGCCTAGAGTTTAGACAAGCCTAGATGTTTCCAAGGCATTTTCTCGGCAGTGTCAGACACATCTGTGCGACAGACTCTAAAAGGAAAATGCAATGGGCCTTGTGTTAGACAAACACCCGTTAAGGCAGCCTAAGCCCAAGTATGTCCTTTATCAAAAAATGCCCAAGAGGCCAAGTATTCCATCTAGCTCTTACCCGGTTCCCATCCTGCCAAACATTATCTACCCATTAAGTTTCGACCGGCCCTATCCCTGCCCCTGCCCAGGCGAGCTTGCCGTTTCCCACGCCTCCGCCACCCGACATGCTCTCCACCGCAGCTGCCACTCGAAGTCCCCAAATCTGTCCCAGCCGCATAATAAGAGCGGAGCTGAGACCAGTTCAGAAGGGGTGCGAAGACACTACCAGTTAATCTAACATTAGGTTTAACGTGTAAAATTTGGGATTAAGATGCCAATATCACGTGGACATTCATGGGCTCACGGAGTGCTGCAGCACCCCCTACAGCTACGCCCCTACCGCCTAGTGTCCTCATCTCATCGTCCGTACCTCCACTGGCATCGGGCAATGTCCGCGCCTCCAACCTCCACCAACACCACCTGACATACCCTCACAGCGTCACTGCCTCCTCCATGAGTTCCTGGTTTGGCAGGTCTGGTAGGGGCAATCAGCAAGGATGCCATGCAACTTCGTTTTTCACAGTGGATTCAAGGGCGCCGCCTAGGGTGGCGCCTACACCCCTAGGAGAGGTGGTATCATCCTCCTCCTAGCGACAATGCGTGCCTAGGCGAACACGGAATAGCATCTTTGGCGAACACTACTCTAATTGGGAGTGCTAACCATTTCCAACAAAGGTTTGGTCCTAACCTACCGCAAGCTATAAAGGGGAGGACCAACTAGCTGACCTATATCAAGGGAGAGATGTAGTGGGTCAAACCATCAAAGGCCAAGTCCTTCCCTCCAAATTGATAAAACCATTTAGTATGGCATCATTCATCATCACAGCCAACTACTATAGCACATGACCAACACCATCAAAGGGAAGGAAGGTTTGGGTGCTCCCTCGCCAGCTCGAGGCACTTTTGGATGATGCACTTTATGTTTTAGCACTCGTACTTTTTATGAATCAACATGCAGTCTGGCAATGCCCCTGAGCTACACCGTCCCATGTGCATCCAACAAATACACACCACACGGGCGCACAGGAGGTGTGCGATGACACGGACGTGACGCGGGGCGCATGGTGGTGCCTAGCCTGGGGGTGCAGATTGGCAGCTAGTGGCGCAATTCGGGCGGCAGGCAACGCACGGTGCCGTGTGGCTCGGGGCGTGGTGGGTATGGTCGGTGGGTGACGTTTCTTTTTTTGCCTCTTGTATTTTTTTTGTTTCGCTTAGTTTTGAAAAATCAGTATTTAGAACTAGATTTTCTTTTTTTGTGTGGATCTACAAATGGATTTTCAGGGACGGCTTACCAACCACCCCTGCAAATTGCTTCTTTTCAGATCCAAAAAGCAGGGAGGTTGCCAGAGCCGTGTCCGTAAGTACGGTTAAAACAGCCATTTTTTTAGTAGTGGCATTATAATAAATAAATTGGTAGATTTTGTAAACAAAACTAAATATATAGGAACCATGTACTATATTTACTAATCATACCTGGAACATAGTCACGAAGACTTCCATTGCTTATGTACTCAAAGCAGAGCAAACGTTGACGTACTTCTGCCAGAATATGTTCCCCGTTTTGCGGCATCGCTTCCAACTTTGTCTCGGCACAGTAACCAATGAGTTGCACTATATTTGGGTGCCGTATCCTCATTAGAGAATTGAGCTCAGTTTGGTATTTGCGGTCATCAACCACATGTTCAGCATAAAGCTTCTTGATAGCAACAGACTTGTCCCTCCCGAGAACTCCCTGGAGAACTTGTACGTGAGCATTACATTATTACCTGGTGCTTACATTAATTCTTAGAAGAAAATTTAAAATACTGGTGGAGGAAAAGAAAAGATTTTACCCCTGTAAACCTCTCCAAACCCACCCCTGCCAACTAGTCGATCAGAAGAAAAACCATCTGTGATGGCTTTCAAATAATCCAGTGACAGAGGCACGGGTTCTTCACTAGGATCCTGCAGTACAATCTGCAGCTGCTTCCTGTATTCATCAAAGGTAGAAGCCCCACTGTACATTCCTGTTTACACAGAAGCTTTCTTTCGTTTAAAAAAGGAAGTACCCACTAGTTTTTTATCGAGCACGTGATGGCGTGTTTATTATGTTAGTGGTTCCAGCTGCTCCTACTTATACATTACTAGTCTGTCAACTCGTGCTATATAATTATTAGAAATGTACAGATAAATGTGAGACCCATATCTAATCAAAATTGCTTATTTTGCTCTCTGTTTCATGTTTATTCATATTATAACAGAGACTATCGAATTGTCGACCAAATGTTTTCTCCTTTTGAAAGAACTGCAAGAATTCATTTTTCTCTAATTCATTTTATAAGGATTAACATGAAGGTTACAAAAGATCATCTAATTCCTAATAATAAGATAGTACACGATACCCAGACGTTGCCTTGGGACTAGCAGAATATGGTTACCTGCATTGCATGATTCAATTCAATTGAATATTGCAGGAACTACAATCTATAATTTAATTCTATAGCTACAGATTTGCTTCCTTCCAATGCGGAAAATGCATGGTGAAGAGTAGAGTGTACTCAAAATATTACATACGACACTAACATCTGGAAATCAACAACTCTTTACATGTGTGCGTCGTATATGTTGTTGTTGGGAGGTGGGTGGGGTGGGGCATAAGTTGCGGCATAAGCGAGCATCTTTAATAGGCATATCAAATTTAAAACTCTACTTCTTTGTACGAGGAGCTCTCATCTGCATGCCAACCCTCTATGTCTCTCCACGCTATAACTGTCCTTACTTCCTACACATAGCTTTATTTTATTCGTATCTTGTAACCGACAAATTAACCATTTTAGATGTAAATAGTAATATTTGTGATTACTATTTATGGAATGAATATAGTTGCATTAATTACTTTTAATGGCTACTTTAACACATATTTTAATTAGTTATTTTCAAAGACAAGCTAAATTAAATATGACAGTCTATAGTATTGTTCATACATAATCCACACAATTAAAAGGAAATGATTTAAAGAAAATACATGTCAAACTGATAAGGAAACACAAAAGCAAATGATCAATAAATTGTATGTACAATAAAAAGCAGCAGCTAGCGCCTAGCGGCAAGCCATTAGCTCTCAGCTCAGTCGCTTTCTCTCCCGTCTCCCAGCCCAGTCTCCTTAGTCCTCTCCCCCTCCCTCTTCGTGTCTGTCTCCTACTCTAGCAAGCAGCCAGTGACGAGTGACGACAAGCTTGAGCAACAGAGGCCAGGGCGGGGCCCTGAGCAAGCAGCAGCTGGAGCGGGCGGCCGCCGCCCCAGGCTGCAGCAAGCCGTGGCAGCCGCGGGCGAGCGGCAAGCGGCGGCGGTAGCGTGGATCTGGTGGTT